>JBBMOL010000764.1:0-73297 GCA_037954665.1 Laguncularia racemosa
TCCTTACTACTCTATCCTGAAGTAGTTGTTATTTCACTTATTTTAAAAAATTTTTCCTTAAATTTTTAGGTCGTTACAATGTGTTTAATAAACGTAATAGAGACAATATAGGAATCATTGAGATTGGAGGAAATACCTATCGTCAACAAATTCCCTAAGGTATTTCTCGAGAATTATCAAGATTACCTCCTTTGAGAGAGATGGATTTTCCCATTGAAATGAAGCTTGGTACCAAACCCAAATCTCAAAGGTACCTTATCGAAGGGCCCGATCGAATTGAAGGAACTGAAGAAGCAATTGCAAGAATTGATCAAGAAGGGATTCTTTTCCCCCAAAGTGTATCGCCTTGGGGAGCTCCAATGCTATTTGTTAAGAAAAAGGAGGGATCTATGAAACTACGCTTTGACTACGAGAATTGAGCAAGGTAACTGTAAAGAAGGGATATAATGTTGCCCAAAATTGATGATTTATTCGATCAAATACAAGGAGCAAGTGTCTTTTCCCGAATAGATTTGCATTTTGGGGGTACCATCGGTTGAGGATCAAGTTAAAAGACATACCTAAGACCACTTTTTGAATGAGATATGGTCATTTAAATTTCTAGTAATGCCATTCAAACTAACAAATGCTCTAGCTGCGTTCATGTACCTCATGAATAGGATCGTTAAGTTGTTCTTGATAAATTTGTAGTGGTTTTCATTGATGATATCCTAATTTATTCCAAGACTTCGCTAGAGCATGAACACCTGAGGATTGCTTAGGACTATTAAAGGAACATCAATTATCTGCGAAATTGTCTAAGTGCGAGTTCTGGATGAGTCAAATAGCATTCTTAAGGAATATTATTTTGGGTGAAGGCATGACAATAAGATCTAGCCAAGATAAAAAGCCATAGTCAACTGAAAACAAATCCACTATAGTTACAAAAGTAAGAAGTTTTCTTGGGTTAGTTGGATACTATAGAAGATTCATGAAGAAACTTTTATAGATATCAAAACCATTGATCAAATTAACTTAAAAAGATGTAAATTTTCAGTAGGAGGATAATTTCGAGATAAGCTTTTTGGAGTTGAAGCAATGGTTGATCTTAGCTCCTATCTTAACATTAAACCCAACTCGAAAGAATCCTTTTATGTATATAGTTTATGCTTCATGAAACAGATCGGATACATTTTTATATAGAACAAGAAAGTTATGGTGTACACTTCGAGGTAGTTGAAACCACAGAAAGGAATATCTTACTCAAGATCTGGAACTAGCCCTATCGTATTTTCCTTGAAGATATTGAGACATATCCTATAAAGGGCAAAAGTGTGAAAAAATATACAAATCATAAGAGCTGAATATCTATTTACCCAAAAAGAACTCAATATGCGACAAAGAAGATGGCTCGAGCTCATCAAAGACTACTATCTTAGTTCAACTATCACCTAAGAAAAGCCCAAATTTTATAGCCAATGCTTTGAGTCGAAAAAATCACGCCCCAAATAGTCATGTATTAATCGAATAAAATTTGATGTAGGAATTTGAGGATTGAATTTTTTATGGCATGAGGAGGAAACATAGATAGCAACTCTGGAAGTACAACCTACTCTCTTGGGTCATTTTTAGATCATTTAACCAAAATTTGCTCATTTCTTACTCGTTAACATGACCTACTCTTGAGATAAATTAGCTGGGATCTATCTCCAAGAAATCATAAGACCATGAACTACCACACGGTATAGTATCTGAAATTTAGATCTATGGTTTGTATCAAAATTCTAGAGAAGTCTGCAACAAGCTTTGGGGACAAAATTCAATTTAGTATGACCTATCATCCTTAAAGAGATAGGCAATTCAGAATGAACCATCTAGATGTTGGAAGGTATGCTAAGAGCTTACGCATTAAATTTCAAGGATAGTTGGGATCGACACTTGTCATTGGTTGAATTTGCTTACAGCAGCTATCACTCATCAATCCAAGTGGCTGCTTATGAACCCTTATATAGAAGAAATTTTAGATCTTTGTTATACTGGGATGGGATCGAACGAAGTACAATTAGGTCAGATAAATAATGAAGGAAACTCAAGATTATCAGAAGAGTTAAGCTGATTTAAAAAGAAGAGATATTTGAGTTTCTATTAGGAGATCACGTCTAATCCGAAGGTCACACCAATTAAAGGGACAACAAGATTTGGAACAAAGGAAAACTAAGTCTTATATATGTTAGGCTGTATGAAATTTTAGATAGGGTTGGAGAAGTGGCCTACTGATTAGCTCTATCTCCTCAATTATCGGAAATCCACAGCGTCTCCTACATGTCGTTTCTTTGGAAGCATATCCCAAATCCCAATAAAGCAATCAAGATGGATATCCTAACGATTCAGCCAAATTTGATGTATCTCAAACATCTTATCTAAGTTCTTAACACTCAAACTTGAGAATTGCACAATAAGAATATTATATATGTCAAGTTATAATGGAGTTGACATTCGAAACGAGATGCTAACTTAGGAAAGAGAAGATGAGATTAAGGAGAAATACCCTCAACTATTTGGAGATCCAAGTACGTACTAAAGTTTTGAGGATAAAACTTTTAAAGGGGAGAGAATGTAAAACTCGCAAAATTTAAATATGTACAATACGAAATATTTAAAAGATCATATTAAAAGCCTTAACTATACCCCGCGTAAATTTAAATTGAAAGAAATAATCACACAGAAAGCGAACTACGAAAAATTTTAGAATAAATGATAAAATAAATTAAATTCATAGACATAAGATTGTCAAATGAAAATTCCGAACAAATATTTAAGCTAGGAATAATTTAATTAATTTAGTCATAAAATTTCATATTAAAACACCAAAATTATTAAATCATGTAAATTACCATGTAAGACAAATTAATGCAATAAATTAGGGAAATTTTTGTATATATATATGTGTGGCAAGGATGAGTCTTCAAAGGAAGACTTATACGTCCCATTGAAAAAGAAAACAATGAGAGAGAGAGAGAAGTAAGAAGACAGAAAACGAGAGGGTATGATGACACAGTACGAAACAAAGAAGAAAAGAAAAAGAAAAAAAAAGAAGATAACGCAAAGAAAAATTTATGTAACTTCTACGTATAACCTCCAAATCACAAACCAGGACTATCGGTATGATCATCGAGGTGAGCTTTAAAAAAACTAGACTAGTCTTGTATTGGGAAAATTTTAATTTCGGGATTTAAATACAATTTTACTAAGTGTATAAAAATAAGATTTAGTTTAGAAAATATTAAAATAACAAGAAATACACTAGATATAATGATATTAGTCATGAGTAATATGTAATAGTGTAATTTTCTTTGTGTTTTTAGAAGAAGAAAACCTTCTTGTATATTTATCGGAAAACTACTATGGAGTAATAAAAAATGAAACTCAGGTGAGTAGGACTCCGTAATATATTGTTATTTGTGTGTGATGAGGATATTAATATGGATGTATAATTGATTTTTTATCACATTAGCTCATTTGTCTCATGTGTCTTATATATATATAATATGTATGTATGTATGTATATATAGTGTGTGTGTGTGCGTGCTGGTGCATGAAAGGATGTGTTGGTCTTAATATATAAGTGTAAGTGGGTGGATCGAAATTATGTGCATGTGTGTGTATTAGTAGATATATATATGCTGAATAGAGCATGAGTGGGATTGAAAAATTAATACAATGCTGGAGATAAATGTATCTATGGAATGTGTGGTTTGCTTATGTGTTTTGTGTGTGTTTGATTGGTTGTGCATGTGAGTAGAAGATTAATAAGTATGTCGAAGGATTGAGGGAAAAATGAGTGCAGGTTTTGGGTAAGCAGATCGTGTGTTATTGTTGTGACCTCTACTAGCCATCGCTAGGTGAGATTTGGTTGAGATGCTACAATTGTCGTGTGAATATTGTTGTGTGTACATTATGGTGTGTAGGTGAAATGATTGGAGTTGAGTGTGTGCATAGGGGAGACCATTAGGTTGAGTGTGTGTGTATGTGTAAGGAAAGGGGGAATTGGGATGTATTTGAGAGTGTAGGAGGCTGTTTGTGCATGCAGGAGGCATGTGAGGGTATTGGATTTGTGTGTGATTATTTTGTGTATGGTGTATGCTAAAGTGTGTGATCGTGTGCATTGGGTATGTGTGTAGGCAAGAATCAGATGCAAGTGTGAGCAGGTTTGGCTAACATGGGAATGTATGTTAGAACATTTGCATGAGAGATGGGAGTGAGAGTGTGTGCTTGTATGTGGCTAGAAGGGATAGATGTATCCATGAGGGCCTAACTATGTAGGTATGAATGTGTGTAATTGATCTAAAGCATGTGCATGGGAGTTGTGTGTAGAGAGATGTGGTGCTAGGAAATATGGAGAACTCGAGAAAGAAGGAGATGAATAGTGGATGTGAGAAATTACAAATATATAGTCCTATATATAAAAAGAAAAAAAAAAGAAAAAAAGAGAGAGAAAAGAGGAAGGAAAAATAAGGTCTTATGGTTAAGTAAAATATATATATACATATGAATAAATATAATATAATAATAATAAAGAAAATATTATATATATTTGTAAAATTACTAAATTAGGATGGAAAGAGAAACGGATGGTGATTAAATGACTTCAGATAAAATCCGATGTTTGGGTGATTTATCTCTTTTGATATTATGGGTGTTTTTTTATAATCATAATTGAAAGATTATGTTCTATAACAGTCTTTGATGTGATCGAATCCTGCGTGATTGATTCCTCCATGATCACCTAAAAACAATAATTTAATTATTACAACTAAAATAAAAATTTACATACATTACACAAAACATTGCATATTGAAGGCCATCATTGCTACAAGACATATTAGAAGTAATCGAGGGATTATTGTTCCGCTAATAGCGAACTAAGTGATTAGGGATTATCGTGTCTTGACAGTTCCAAGTTTGGTTTGTCTTTGAGGGTGTTTATTTCTCGATGTGCTAACTACATTTGAACTTATAGACTAAAGCTAAGATACAAATTTTAACTAAGAGATAAGATTAAATTAATTGGGTTTAAGACTTGGGCACTAATGGTAGTGAGGTGAATCCTCAACCCAAGGTCAAGGGGGTCGTAAACCCTAGACTTCACGTTAGTTGCCAAAAGACCACATGCGATGTTGTATTCATATAATTGCCTATGTTGTTTGAAATTGCTTATGCGTATAAACAGTATTGAGAGATTGCACTCCTATCTCATTGGGCTATTAGCTCACCCTCCTATAGACTTTGTTATGCAAAACGTGACTACTTAAACTAACATATGGGGCATCGTACCCAAGTATGTACAATTGTGGCAAAAACTCTGGGAAAAGGGGCAAGATGGAGAGATAGCAAGAGTATCCTGTAGAATTTGATAATTTCAGACAATTGAAAGTTTGTAAATATTTAATATGATCTAGGGATCTTGGTTGTATTCATTTGTATAGGAGCCAAATGAAGCCCCTTTTGGACTTATGTATAATGCTTCTATTGGATATGGAATGAGTTTTATTTGAGATGAAGGAATATTAGAGGCATTCAATTTATTAATTGGTATGATTTAACAAGTTGAATTATCTTGGTTTGAGTTGTTTGATGATTGCTTAATAGGGCGAGCAATTGTGACGAGTTGTCACAAATTGGGTATCTTGCAGGGCATGACAACATCAAAATGATAGAGACATATTGAAGAACTGTGTTAAATTGTTGGAACTTATGATTTATGATGGAGCAAATACGTCTAAGTGGATCTTAAATTAATCATCCACAATGGTTAAAAATACTTGACTCCAGTTTATGGAAGGAATTATTATATAATCCCCAAACATCTAAATGAAGTAATTGGAATGGAAAGGTAGATAAATGAACACTTCTCTAAAATAAAGTCTATGTAATTTTGCTTCTTAATATGTATGACAAATGAAATTGTTAAAATTTTTGTGCTTACAAACATCCAAATGTTGAAGCATTGAAAAAGAAACATGTCCTAACCGAGGGATATAACAGTCTACATGCCTTTTTTAGTAGATAAAGTTTAATTATATGTGATAGCAATTTAGTAGAATCAACTATATCTAAAACCAACCTATGGCTTTTGATTGAAGAACATATAGCCTGTTTAGCATCTTTGCTTGGCAACTGCCTATTTATCATTTGGGTCCTGAAATTCACATTGGAAAATTTAAACAATTCTAGCTATTAAGGATTGGTTTAGTAATAGGTTTGCACATGACAAGAGGTTTGTGTTAAATTGAGGTACAAAGAATCTTAATGAAGTGTAAGTGATTGTGTAATAGTGACAAATCCAACCTATCAACATTTATTGTTCAGTCATCCAATAGTTTGATTGGAATAGGTATGGCTAAATGATAGACGTTATGTAGTATTTCAATAAAAGGACTCATATGATCTATTGCCCAATGTCTACAACTTAATAAGTAAATTGATAACTTAAAGAACAATAACAAAAAGAAGAACATTTTTTACTTGCATATTGAACTAGATTGGCATGAGCTTTCCCTATTTCCATCTTTGGCTTTCATCATTTGCATTACTTCTGAACATATACCGATGATCATTTCTTTATCTGCATTTCCCCTAGTGTTCAATTGTAGAAAGATCATCAAATGGTGTTTTTAGTATCTTATCCGCTTATCTTGAGATACTAAGTTTGCTTGTTTTTGTTTTCCTAATTTTTTTTTCCCTTAAACCACTTATTTATATCTACTAGTTGGAAACAATATTCGATAACATATCCTTCCCATTGTTAGTACTTACAAAGGCTTTTCTTATTTTGTTTCCTCTTTTTAAACTATTTTATTCTCTATTCTTTGCTACAAATGCAAACACCTCTACACTCAAATTTTTAAAACCACTTGTGATTTGCTTCTATTTCTCAACTTGTTGGACTTTTATAAGTGCCCTATTGACCCATAGATAAGGGCTTTATTGACAAGCTTTGGTTCTACACTTCCCCATAGGCATTATTTAATCCCATCAAGAATTGGATTAGTTTATTGTGCAATTTAAAACTTTGAATTCTTTCCCTAAGATTACAAGCACAACCTCCATTCTTCCACACTACATAAGGAATTAAGCATATAAAGCATTGAGTTCATCCCAACATCTTTTGGGCCTATTAAATTATACACCAATTAACTAATTTTCTTGTCTTTGATTGCAAATCTCATGTTGCAATTGAAAGTTTTAATGACCACTTGCAGTTCCCACATTGCTCAATGATTTCTTTCCACAATTCTTGAGCCAATTGTGTGAATAAGAAGTTTTGAGCAAGATTATTTAACATAGAGTTCAATCCCTAATTTACCTAACACCTAACCATATAGTTGCATCTAATCCACCTAATATGATTGGGATCATTTCTTTTGGTTTAGGACAGATACACCAAGAAATCCTAGTTTTAACTTTGTTTTTCCTAACACCATCTTGATTAAATTTGGCTCCAAGTAAAAAAATTGCTTCCATTAAAGACCAAACTACCAATGCTCATTTGGGATTATCTTGCCTCAGATAAAAACAAAGGATTTGATATGGGAATTGATCCCTAAACCCACTTGTAAAAGTAAGAAAAGTATTAAATCGCAAATTCTAAAACTTCATAATTAAACCATTAAAAAATATCACTTTAGATATGAATTAGCACCTGAGTTACTCTGATACCATATGGGGAAATTTTGAGTCAAGAAGCATTTGAATCAAATAAAGACTACTCTTTTATCTATTGTATTTGGTTACATTAGTTAATGAAGTACAAGTAATGTATACAGTGTATTAACAATACAACTACATATCTAATCTAATATTGCCACTTGGCACAATCTTATCTACAAGTAAATTTTTGTAATAAGTTCACATATTAAATGCTAATGAAAACTTAAATATCTTTTCCTTACAAAAATTTTCATAGTTCATTTTATTAGCTTAGTGATTAAACTAATAAAAAATTTTACTTTGGACACACATAATACTAGTGCTGTCCTAAATAATTTATAATATTATGTATATAGTTTTTATTTTCACTGTTTTTTTGTTACTTGCATTATAAATTGGATGTTACTTTAAATACACGTATGTATAAATGTTGTATATCTTCAAATATTGGACTATGTATAACAGTATTTATTATTTAGTTTTCAGCCCATGTGCAAATTGTACTTTATATATGAAAAGAAAGCTAGTTTTTGTCTTAAATTTTATGTATGGGTTTTATCCCCTCATATACATATATTTCTCACCCGCGGAAGATTGTTGATTGGGGAATCAATATCGGGCTTCGGAGAACTCTGATGTAGGATTTATCGGTCGCCATTCACATGATTTTACAACTTGGTCAAGAGTGGCAGGCCACAAAAATTCAGACAAGATTGATTACATTAGGATAAAATAAACAAAACTGTTTTTCATTGCATTTGCATCTCAACAAAGGTGGTAACATGTAACCCGCAAATCAAGAATTTTTTTTTTTGCCATTTTTTATTTATGAAAAAAAAATTAAATACGTAATTCATATAAAACCATCCAATTCCTTTAGATTAGTTATGGTGGTATATGATTGTGATTGTGTAGAATTTGATTTGGTTTAATTAGATCGAGTTAAAGCTGAACTGCATTTGCAATGCAGTTTCTAATCACTTTTCAACATAATCATTTAGCAAGAAGCTAAACGAACCTACTATAAATCAAATTTTATTTTTGGGTTTTGGGTTTGACTTTGAATAGTTTTCTTTTTTTTTTTTCTTTTTCATTTGATAGCTCTTTGATGATCTTTTTTGATATATTTTATTTTTTTTTTTCATTAAAGTTAATTAAAACTTTTCAGTCTGTGTAATTATGCATAAAGAAATATGAGTGCTTTACATCTATATGACAAACGAACCATATAATGGATATAAATGTTGGAACTTCTAAGACGGAATAATTTAGATTCAAATGATGATAAAATATAGTAAATTAAACAAAATAAAATTAATAAAATAGATAAGGAATGGAGATTATCTTAGCCCAAGTTAATTTTTTTTTCCAAAGATTTTCCATTGCCCACTTGATGGCATAATATTTTCAAAGCTTTAGCCAAATTTGCATCCAAAACAAAGTTGATGTCCATCAATAAAATCACCCTTAAAAGTTCCTAGCAATATTGCCAAAGCAATTTTGTGAGTAGACGTGTTAAGACTTTAAGTTATTTAGTAATATGATCATCAAAAGCATCAAAAGTTAAAGAATAAAAAATATTGAAAAAAGACAGTTGGAATTTGGAGTTGGAAGCTAGAACCTTTAGAGACAATGTTAGGCAAGTTCCAAAGGAATCGAAAGTTGTTGGAAACTATAAAAAAGAGTTGGAAGCTACTGTTTCAAGAGAAGCAGCTTAATTTCGAAATTCAACTTTGAAGCTTTGTGACTTTTTGTATATGAAGTGTTATAGAGCTCAAAATTTTGTCTATAAAAGGTAATTTGATTTACTTTAGCTGAAGCAAACACTATGTGGTTTAAGTCTATTTTTATGCCAAATTCACATTTTTCAATGATTCCCGGGGAGCATTAAAGAATCTTGTCTAGATTAGCAAAGTATATTTGGTTTAATTTAGTTTTTTATTTATTTTTATTCAATTTATTTACAAATTTTAGGATTTTTTGTCTATAAATACTTGCTAGCCTCTAAGGATGATTATCAACTATTATCAATAATACAAATTATTTTTCACCTTTATAGTTGTGTTAATGCTTTAAAGTTTGTTAGCACTGGTTTTAAGAGCATGCCAAAATTCTTTTAAACCTGTAGGGTCCACACTACTATCATTTCTCAACACCAAACCCCTGTTGTCAATTCTTGGATCTTTAAATCCAAAATACCCCTTTACTTGTTATTGTTAATAAAATTTACTATTTCCCCAGACGCCTATAAGCCTCTATAATAACACTAACAGTCACATCACTCTCACTCTGTAAGGTTATCTTTCCCTCTGGCATATCGTCTCATGATCTAGTTGCGATGGCACTCTTGATCTTTTTTTTTACTATCAACTATAGCCTCATTTGTTAAGCTATTCTAAAACTTTTAATCGCAGTTAGAGGACTTAGCTCGGATTTGTTGAACAAAGCTCTGTCTACCCCTTTCCCAAATGTCCCAAAAGCACAAGCATAATTTCCAACCCCCAGTTTTTCCCCAATAATGCTCTCATCAGAAAATACCATTCTTGAAAACCATATGTCTAGAGAATTTAGTTGAACTGCCTCAATGTGTAACCCAAATTAAATCCAAGCTATGCTGCTTTCATCCAGCTACGTCTAGGTAAAAATGTTTCACTTTTTCCGTGCAACCCACAAAAATGGCATCCAGCATTGGTAATAACCCTTTCCCGGGTTGACAAGGTTTTCCTCGTGTGGGCAAAAGATACAAAATGCCTTCTTGGTGAAGTGCCTTTACCCGTGGGATACAAGCACAATTCCAAACAAATTTCCACACATTATTAGATATGATATGTGGGGAGGATGCTCTGACGTTTACACACCTTCAGACTTTGTAACGCACAAATGAATGAATAAGCTGACCTTACAAAGCAAAAACCATCCCTTGAGAGGGGTCAATATCAGATGGTCATCTTCCTCACCCAATAACGGTTGGATTTGCCTTATTTTTATCTTTTTCCTCAATGGAAAAAACATGAGAGTTTGGGGGAAAAACCCGGGGAAGCTGTTTATTCCCTAACTTGATTATACATACTTCATATAAATACAAATTTAAAAAAAAAATTATTTGAAATCCTGTGTTCGTTAACATATGTTTTTTTTATAAAATAATGGCACAGGATATTTCTTTTTTGCATACGAGGACAAGAAATAATTTCATTTTTATCTTCGCAATCTACTAAAATTCTTGTAATCAAATATAAAAATTGTACAAATGAATAAAAAAACAAATCATGATTGGGCAACCTATTTTTGGATAAGGAAAAACCCTGATTCCTCTCCTGGAATCTGTTGTAGTACTATTAAATGATCCTGTGGCATTTAGCACGTATAGTATGGACATGATAAAGTATAATTTGGTCCCCTTTATCCGACAGGCATCTGACCAATCCCTCTTTCTGTCCCTCAATGCTTAGAATGGATAAAAGGGGGTTTTATTCTCTGATGTATCTATATTTCCTAATATTTGTTATATTCATTTTATTTATTTTTTAATATTTAGATCCCTATTTTTATATTTTTATATGTCCATTTTATTTTGGGAGGATAATCACGAAAATATTTATTAAAATTAATTAAAGTCACGTAAAAGTAGGAAACAAGGGAGAATTCCCATATTTTTATTTAATATGCTTTTTTGATTTTTTTATTCCACTCAGTGCTTTTTTTTCTATCTCTCTTTTTTTTTTTTTTATTATTTTATTAAGCTCTAAAAGGTCATGTAACAGCTCAAAAACACATTTTTCAAGATGTCGATCTTAAAAAATTAAGTGTACATAAAGTTAATATAATGGCATATATCTTCAATTCAACTCATATAATTTTTCTTTTACTTGTATTGTAAAGTTTTGTACATTTATGGATTATGCAATTCACCATCTCTTTTGATAATTACGGTTTCATTTTTTTTTAAGGAAATGCCAAAGATAAAATAACTAGTTAAATAGCTTAGTTAATTGAATTTTAAAGCTAGATGGGGGAGTAAAATAAAATCAACTCCATCTATGATTTCTTGAATCGTTTATTGCAAGAGGACCGTAATAGAATCCAACATAAGGATAGTGTAATAATTTACTATATGAATTTTAAATTTTTTTTTATTTATTTTAAATTTAAGTTTAAAGTTGTTAAATATTATAAATATAGAATTTGATGTGAATATTAATGTCCCATGTAGTGTTGCATAAAATGATTCTCAAAAATGTAAAGGAACGATTTAAAGAGGGATTAAGAGGTAAAATAAGTAATATTAACAAGTGTAAATATTTGTAATAGATTGATACAGTGGAGGCTAGGTCTAAAATCCCTCTCATTTCAATAAGCAATCTAAGGGGTATTTATTGAGATTAGGGGTTTCAATCGTGACCACCCTAAAATTCCCATTATCAACTAATAAGATTCGTTAAGGGTTAATAACCACAATAGGTTTAATCAAGAGAGGGAAAAAAAAAGGCTAAAAGTCCATACTAGATCCTAATCAAATCTAACCTATTGAGATAGGACAAAATTATGTAACACAATTTTTTTAAAACCTTATTCTGATTCTAATAATCTTAAACCTTATAAATCATCTTCAAAATTAGGTTTAATTCTTTAAATCCTATCACTAATCTAAAAATTAAACTAGAACATGATTAATTGGTATTGGGCTTGTCCATTAAATATATTTTACAAATTGATCATCTATATATATCACGTCAAATTAAACTCTTACTTATTAAGTTTATATTTAAAATTTTAAAATTACTTAATTTTATATCCAAACTTTCAAGTATAGAATATTTGATTAGAATTCCATGAAGCCATATTAAGCTTACTTCATTTGGGAAAATTTATCTTGTAATTAGAGTAAAACCCGTAGCATGAACATGGTGATCATACCGTATAAAGTTTTTTAATCAATACATTTTTTAAATTCTACTATAGTCCTTTAATTTCATTAGCATAGATTTACTTTCCCTTTGTTTGGAATAGGTGTAGGGTTGCCCTAATTTTAGACCCTTTTGCTAAAGCCCCGTTATTTGAGACGCACAAAACGAAACCAAATGTCCAAGGCCCGATCAATCTTAACGTGGGCAAAAATGTAATCCAGTTCCCGCAAGGAAAATAATTTGCATGTTAAGATTGGGATTGTAGCATTTGGACTCTTACAAATGATCCAAACATCACCTACATCAATGAATTGAGGAAAATTTGAAACTCAGAGTGTCCCCCTCCCTATGGAACAAGGCGCGAAGAAGAGCGAGTTAAGGCAAGGCAAGGCATCATGGTGGAATTACTTGCTGTTCAATAGCAATTTTTATAATTCGTGCTACAAATTTCATCCAATAATGGTATTAAAACTTTCTACCTGAAATAACTAGGGTATGCCTCCAATCGTAGAGGCGCGAAACCCCAATCCGGTCTAACCCGATTAAAACTGCTAGATCATGGAACCTCCAAAACGGCAAACCATTACGGGCTTGCTTAAGGCCAATTCAGTACTAGGTTATCAGGGCCCAATCATTTGCCCATATTTATTTTTGGAGTTTTGGACCCATGAATCGGTTAAACCATTTTTTGTTTCTTTTAAAATTTTTTGTTTTAAACCTGAAAACTTTGAACCCAAATTCATGTAGTTCTAATCGTACTTTTGAAAGAAGTTTAAAAAAGATTTACATATTTATATAAAAATCATACCAACTACATTATAATATTAAAAACGTAAAAAGAAAAAATAGAAAGAAAATTAAAAGATGAAAGTTAGTTTTCACATCATTAAAAAAAAAAAATCTTTGGATAAAAACTTATATGTACTAGATAAGGGCTAGCACTAAAGACATATTCAATCATGTGTTATTAATAGAAGCACATTTAATTCTTATATTATTAATAGTAAATTTAATTTAATGCTTTGTTTTTTTATTATTTTATTTTCTATTCTAAAATTTACATTAATGACCCCTGTAAATCAAGTGGGTCCATAAGTCTTGGGCTGAACTAACCCTAACCATAGACCTTTGGGTCCTAGGAAAGGTCCAAAACAATTGCAAGGATTAGATTCTTGAATCTAGTGGATTGGCATGTGCCTACAAATTTTTCTTTAATTTGTTTTTTTATGCCTTTCACCATTCTTTAATTTATGTCTCACATTACTAGGTGAGTAAGAGTTAAAACAAACAAACTTTTCACTAGTTAATTTTATCAGATAAGTTTAAATTGGAAATCATTTATTTAAAATTGTATAAATGGATTATATAAATCAATACAAACTAGCTTGTTGTGAGTTAGAGTTAACACTTTGGCCCTCTTTTAAACCCCTTTAGAAAATGTGTTGGAGTTTTTTTTGTCCAATGAGCCCCTTAAGGCTGTAATGGGTTGGTTGGGTTAGACAAGTCAAGTAGTAACCTAACCCACTTAATAGTTTGATAGGTTAAATAAGTCTAAAAACAAAGATAATTTTTTAAATAATTTTTTTTAAATTTAATATTTATCTTTTAGAAAATAAGCAACCATATACTATTTTTAATTAACTTTAGGATGATTTGAAGAATTAATGATCATGAATTAGTGGACTTATGAGGGTAGGAGGGATGACTTGTTTTTAAGCCTGCATTAAGTCATTTAGCAAATTAAAAGAGTTCACTTGTACATTGATGTGCTTTAAACCATTGAAAAATAAAGTAATAATAGTTCAATTGGATCAACTTGATGTATAACAGATTAATCCATTTTTATCCATTGATTAAATAGATTGATTACCAGCCTAATTATCTCTCGATAGTTTATTATTTATAAATGGTTCCATTCCATACATTTACCTACTCTTCCGTTAAGCGAGGAATGTAGGTCGGATGCTTTCAATTAGAAGTTTAAACTGAATGTGCAGTGCGCCAATAATTTTTCTCGTTGAATTAGAAAGGCATGTTGGTGAGGCTAATTATTAATTTGCATGCATTTTCCCTCAATTTCGAATTAAAAGTTTACCTGCTTTGAAAGAGAAGACAGTATGATGGAAGAAAGAGGAGAGAAGAGAGAGGGAGGGGGACCATATGATTTTGACCAAACATGAATTGATGAAACCCATAACTATAGGTGACAGCCTTAATAAAAGGAAATTGGAATGTTCGGTACACCATTTCACTTTAAAACTGCACTAATGGGGACTCTTGCTCTTTTCCTCCCAACCATCATTGTTTCCTCAAAATGTAATCCCGTGACATCTTAATTATAATAAAATATAATGACGGCGACCTAGCTATATTTAATATGGATGTCACAACTTACCCACATTACAAAAGAAACCTATTGATATTGATATACATGGTAGTCATTTATTTTACATGCCCCCTGGTAATGGGTGGTTTTAAATAAAGGGTTGGACAAGGCTCTATTCGGTATTGTTCATTTTCTTAATCAAATCGAATTTAATATTATAATTTTGTTTTTTTTTTTAATTCAAATCTAATTTTATAGTTCAGTTCATAATTTTTTTTTAAATTTAAAAAGAACAATACTGTTTGATTCAATTCAAAATGGTTTGGTTTGATTCGTAATTTTTTAAACTTAAAACAAAAATAGTTTAGTTCATTTTTAATATTTCGAAACTTAAAAAAAATTATTTGATCCTAATTTTTTAATTCAGTCTGATTTGATTAGTGGTTCAATCGTTTTTTTTTTAACCCTAGTTTTAAGGGCTTATTTGCAAAAAAATCTTTCAAGTTTTCAATATTGATCATCCACTTGTATTATCCCTCATAAATTTGAACCTAATTCTATGTCATCTCAAGTCAAGGTTTTAACTACTAAAGCACGTCTCATGAGTATTAATTACATGCACTATGGAAAAAACAATTGCATGGAAAGAGTAAAAATTTTTCTTTATTTATGTTTTAACAAATGCTTTTGCACGCATTAATAATATTCCATTTATATGTGTATAATATATTAAAGGTATAGTTAACGTGCGCCTTAGGTACTTAGAAAGATTTTCATGCTTCTAATAGTGCTTATACTATTCACCAAATAAAAGTACATAAAAAGGATGGAAAAAAAGTATTTGTTTTTTTAATAAGTATTTTAGATACATAATTGCATTTTCTTTATATATAAACAAAAAAATTTAATTTGAATACATTAAAAGTACTTGTTAACCAGGAAATTAAAAAAGCTCATAATTTTTATGAAAATTTTTATAATTTTTATTCATATTTTTTTGTAAGATTGATTTTATTTTTTAATTTTACTATTTAATTTATATATTAATTATAAAAATTTAATAATAAATTAATACTAAAAGATTTAATAAATTAAAATCAAAAAATAAATTAAAAATTAAAATTAATCCTATATAAAATAATAAAAAGAACAGTAAAAAGTGATATTTTATATATTTGTCACCAAAAAAAAAAAAACACCAGTTAACCGAAACCCTTATTAATATGCTGCGACTTTTAGTTGAGGCGTATCATTTCATAATTACTAATAGTCGTTGACAGGCCACGTTTCGTGCCTCATCATCAAGATCATTACCCTCCCATGAAGATATTGAAGCTACTTTGGCTGACTTTTTTGTATTATTGTTCATAAAGGGGTTCAATTTCAAATATTTACCAATATCTTTTTCATATCTCTATCGAGTGAAGATTCGTTGGATTTTGTTTTTATTTTAACACGATTTCACCATTCACACATCAGTCATTTCTCGATCATAAATGGTACAAAAGGTTTTTAAAATATAGAAAGAAATCTGTTAATATACTCATCGCATAATATTATATTAATATGTTTATAAAAAATATCTTATCTATTTCTAAATTTTTTTTGTAAGGACAAAAAAATCAATTATATAACTATAATGAAGTATTTTCGGTTGGATTTTATTATTCAATTTTTAATATTTGAGACTTGTAAATGAATTAAGTTAAAAAGATAGAATGATTTTTAGATAAAATTTGAATGTTTTTATTATTGGTATTACAATCAAAGAGTTAAGAAAGGAAAACTTTTTTACTTTTCATATACTTACTTTTTATATAATATGTTATTAACATTAAAAAAAAATAAAATTTTGTATTTTCAAACTTATAACTAATATCGAAAATTCGTTTTACAATGTCTTATTTATTTTATTATGTCATTGCGAGGAAAAATAAATTCATTTATCACTGTCTAACAATACATGAGCAAGACACGTGGCTCAAGATTGCTTTCTATAAGGCATGATTGTGTACTAGAAAAGCATTTTTCTCTCTAAATTACTATAAGACATTATTTTTGTCGATAAAACCCAATCCATGCATGTGATCGACCTATCTTCATGTGTCCCATTCGTGGCTATTGTCTTCGTCGCTCGTCGCTAAAAGTCGTATCGCAATCAAAGCAGCGACCCATTTGTCACCAAATAGCAAATAAAAATATTAAAGTCTACGCGAGTGGATGCCTTATATAACGCTTAATGACGCGCAAGATCTAAACAATATTTAATACTTTAAATTTATTATGTTAGGATAATTTATAGATATTTATAAATATATCTATGTTTAAATTTTATTTTTTTTTAACCCGATGTAATTTATAATTATCTAAAAAAAATATATAAATAATTACAAAATATTATTTCAAGCTATAAAATAAAAATTTATTAATAATTTTTATAAAACTATTAATAAAATTATTTATATCGATACTGGGTATATTTAATAATATTTATTTTTCAATAACACATCAAAAAAATTTTCCAACCCCTCACCCCGTATTTTCTTATCAACAGACAACGACCCACCCCACATGTTTATGAAAAGTTTGAAAGCCCACAAAGACTACACTTTTACACATGCATACCCACTTTTCTCTCTCATTTTATTGCTTTCCCTTTTTTCTTTTCTTTGGTCTCACTCTATTCCCTTGATTCAGCCTCATTCCGGGCCCACCCCCCAAAAATAAAGTGTGCTCTGTACAGTGTTTTTTAAGAGAATTTGAGAATCCTCTTCTTTTTTCACTTTGTTTATATCTTTGTTCCCCTTAAATTTTTTAGAAAAAAACAATTTGGGGTTCTGGGGTGTTTTTTAATTTGGATTTTTTCATGCAGTATCAAGTTCTCGGTTTAATTGTAAAATTCTTTTTGTGTTTTTTGGCTTGTCGAAACCAAATTTCCCTGGTAAGTGAAATTCTCCTGAAAGATGTTTGTTTATAAAAATATTTGCTTGATCATGCTTTTTTCAAATCTTTTGTTTATTGGGAATTCTTGCAGTAACTGAATTTAAAAATTATAAGAAAATTAAGATCTTATTTATATTCATTTAGCTTTTAAAGATTTTGCGGGGAAAATTTTTAAAATTGGATTAGTTAAGAAACAAAAGGGAGGTAAAATTTCTGAAATTAAAATTCTGTTTTTCCTTATTAATTAACAGGGATTCTATAGAGCCATCGACGGGATTACCCAACCCATTATTTAACAGTTGAGATGTTATAGGAGTTATGCTCGTCCCTTTGTAATGGTTAGACAATGGTTTCAATAGGCTAGATAATAAATTTTTTCTTTTTTGAAGTTAATTTATTCACGACTCTTTTATATTGATTAATTACTTGATCTTTTCTTTAATTGTATTTTTAAAATTTTACTCTTTCTTCTTAAATTAAAGTCTTGCCTCTTAATTTATTTTTTTGGCAATTTTGTTAAAATTAAATTATTGTATTTTTTTTGCCTGGAATGGCATTTTTTGCCTTTGTTGATTGCTCAGAAGTGCAGAAAATTTGAAAGGAAGTAAGGGATGCGATACAGGAATGGGTAGTTATAATCGAATTGCTGAAGTTTTGGTTTTAGCAAATCAATAACAACTGATATGGAAAAAAAGGAAATTGAATTTGAACACTCATTATGTCTGTGAGGCGTAACAAACAATAGCTCTTCATTTTGAAAGAGGAGGCTTTTTGGAGTCATTGCGAATAAAGGCACACTGCTCTTTTAAAAATTAAAACTATAAGTTGGAGCAATGCCGAGCCGTAGCTTTCCCTTTTATCGGGAGCAAATCCCTGGGAAACCCAAAGATGGCAGTGAATCCGAGGTTGATACTCAAAGAAACTTCGTTTTCTAAAGAATGGCTTGCAATGGTTTTAGATATTAGAAAAAAAGGTTTTAAAAAAGGAACTTGATGAAAAGGTTAAAGTTAATCCAGACAGTCCAAATGAACTTCCCATTGGTTTAAAAAATTTCGGGGTTGAAAAAAAGGGAAAAAGAAGAGCTTGTATGAAAAGGTGACCAAGATGAGGACAATGGTGATGTGTACTCGGATGCAGTTAAAACACTGTCCTCTACAGAATCATTCATTTTCTTTTAATTAAGTGTCAGTGGTCTTAGTGGATCAGAAGGTCCAATTTTTTTAAACCTTTGGGAAACCTTTCAGTGACCACAGACTGGATTTCATGATGAAACGTTTTTACCCCCTAGGCTGGTGTGGGGCCCCCCAGTATACCCGAAAAAACAATTAGTGGAGTGACAACCAAAAGAAAGCCAATGAGAAGGTCCTGTTTTAAAGATAGAAAAACTGCTCCCAGCAATATACCCCTGAATCATACAGCGTTATACCAGCGAGAAAAAATTTTTTAAAATGGGATAAAAATGATGTCAAAATGATTTCAGAAATTTTATCAAAAAAGGGTTGTGGATTACCCTCGATTAGCTTAAAAAACCCCTTTGGGGTCTTCTAACCCCATTTATGACTAAAAGTAGGACGGAAGTTCTACTTCTTGTGCTCCCCCAGTTGAACCCTAGCAAGGCGCTTTCACCAGAGTCACCCAAAAAAAAGGGGGTTTTTGCATATTTATTGTTTTCCGCTACCCTTGTGATTTTTTTAAGCAATACGTGCAGTATTAAGGGTTTTTTCTTGGATTTTGTTAACTGCAGAGTGGTTCTGAATTTGGGAAGTCCCAGGTTGCGGGGATGGGAAAAAGCCACTTGTAGGCCCACTTCTCCCTTGCTGGCCCAATCGGTTAATTATTCGGTGAGTTCAGCAAAAGGGGTTATCCCATTAGGCGTACAGCAAATGATGGATTATCTTATCCGGAAGCGTGGACCTGTTTCAGTTTGGAGAAATAGTATCTTAGCCTACCCAAATACAAATGTGAAAACCCAGCAAAAATTTATAGGTGAGTGAAAAAAAAAAAAAGCAGGTTACCCCCATAAGGCGTACAGGGAATGAGGATTATTTACCCCGAAAAGTGTAGGATTTATATCCCATTCTGGGAAGTAGGTCAGTTAGTTACAAAGCTTCTGTCAGAGTCAGAAAAAATTTACTTGCGGTAGGTGGGAGTAAATTTGAAAGAGCATCCCCTTTGTGAAAAGGCAAAGCGATTTAGGTCTCAAGTCCCGTGGTGGAAAAAAAACCGTATGTGGACACTTTTTAAATACTGGGGAAAATTTCATGTTCAAGTATGTTTTCCAGGGCAAGGGGCAGGGATGGATGTGGGGTTGGGCCGCTTAAAAGAGTGAAAAAATTTTGGAGGGTCTTCTTTACGGGATATAAATCCCTAGACTCTTAAATGGGAAGTCCTCAACGCCCCCAAAGTCCTCTGCTCCGTCGATAACAAAATTATTCGACAGGACAGAAATTCGATAAAGAATCAAGTCCTTAGTATGTATGGGGAGGGGGGCCCCCAATGGA
Source organism: Laguncularia racemosa (assembly GCA_037954665.1). Taxonomy (NCBI): domain Eukaryota; kingdom Viridiplantae; phylum Streptophyta; class Magnoliopsida; order Myrtales; family Combretaceae; genus Laguncularia; species Laguncularia racemosa. Next base: position 20,367 of record JBBMOL010000764.1, read on the forward strand.
GATTCGAAGATACGTGATCGCCAGGAAGAGATGAAAACACAATGATTATTCCCATAGGCCTCCTTTTCCCACCGCCTTTACTGAAATCCCATCTGAATCTTGGTTTTATCGTGCGCTGCCTTCAATCCCGAAGACTTCATCCTTTTTCAATAACTCACTGTATAGTAAGAAGAAGACTCTAGGTTCCTTCCAAAATATAAGGGGAAAAAATATTGTAAAGTTCCAAAGTTAATCTGCCCATGTTCGATATCGGAGGTAAAATAACAGCTTTTTAAAACTTTACATTGAAAAAGGGAAAAATTCTATTCTGTTGTAAGCGAATGATTCAGACTCGTCTTTCCGGAATTAATTACTCATGTTCGCAGCTATCTGGATCCTAGAAACGTGTTGTGGTTGCTGCAAAGTGGTTGCCCTTAGGTGAAAAGTAATTGGATTTTTTTGGGCAGTTATTCCCAAAACGGTTTTAAGGTTCTCCCATTTTTTGTCGCTCGGCCCCGATTCGGTTTTTTCTTTGTTTTTATTTTCATTTCGGTTAAATGCAGCCCCTTGATGGAATGTTATAATAAATCCATCCATTTTGGGTTTTTTTTTTTTTTTTTTTTCCCTTTAAAAATTTCATTTTACTGCTCGGTTTCCCTGGCCGGAAATACTCGGATCAAAGTTTCTTATGTTGATCACGAGTTGTAATTTTCTGAAGATTTGGATTGTGTTATTCAAACTCCTTATTGAAAATAATAGTTCCCATCTAATGTTACGGGTTTGGGGGTTTATGCGTATTGTTATCTGTCATTTCCCCTTTTGGGTTTTCTGTGTGCTTGTTTATTAAAATTTTGAGCTTCCAGTTTTTTACACACCGTCGTTCCATTGCGTATCAGAAATGTTTCCCGGCTCTGATTTAAAGCAATTCTTATAATTTTTTAAAATTAAAATTTTATAATTATCCAAAAAATACTATAAGAATTTAACGAACTGATTTTTTAAATGATTTTTAAATGAAATTTGTGATAAAAAAATGTGATAATGGCTGAAGATGGGGGGGGAAAATACTGTTGCAAAAGGAGAAAGACAAATTTTTCTTTTAGACATAAAAATTTTTTTTTTTTTTTTCATTAGCTGCCCCCCCAAAAAATTTCGAAAACCGCAATTATTTGAGTTAGTACAACAATTTTTCAAAAAAAATTAACCCTTTAGTTATAATGAAAATCTAAAAAAATCTTAAAAATTTCTATCGTCTGATTTAGAGTTGGTTATCTGTTTAAATTTGATGATAAAACACATCTAATTCGATAGCAAAGCTCGAAAAGCCGTGTTCTGTAGAATTAGTAAATGGCACATGATTTTGACGGGGTGAACAGTTAAGAAATTAATGAATGACTCGAAATGTAAAAAAAAGTCTATTGGGTTGCCCTTGAGAAAAAAAAATTTGGGATTTGCCTTCAGGAGCCCCAATCTTTATTGTTGTGCCTTCTACATGAAATTTCGCTATGAAAGTTGGGGATAGACCCTATATTTTTATTTCTTAAAAATTTTGACGTGAAAGCTCCTCTTTTTTTTTTTTTTTTTTTTTAAGTTGGTTTTATACTGTTAATTTAGTAAAATTTAGATTTTTTATAAAAGGTAGTTACTGTTAAAATAACCGTTGTAAATAAAAGTACATAAAAAAAAAGAAATGATAATAATTATTTATGAAAATGCTTTTAGTTTTAAAGGGTTTGATATTTTTAAATTCTATATAAAAACCCAAAATTATGAATATATATATATTTATTATTTTTTTAAAATATGTTATGCTGTGACAATATAAAGAAAATCTTCCGTAAATTAAGTTGGATCCCTTTATTAAAATGGTATTAGAAGTAGAAATAGTCTCTGTATCGAAGACTGTTTCCCAAAAGAAAAAGCTGATTCTGACATCAATAAGCTCCTTCCGAAAATGATAGATGAATAAGAACATTTTCCAAATATAACCAGTTAAGACCTTTGTACTAGTTTCGAGTTTCTTATTTAGATTGAGTCATGGATGTACACCTGTTTTAAAAGGTGATGCCAACACCTTTGTATGAAAAAAGAAATAGCTTATGACCCTTTTCCCTTGTTTTTTGGGATATTTTTTGGTTCGAATTTAATCTTTTGACCATTTCTTTCATCTTTTTATAGTTGAATCATGTTTGCATTTCTAATTGTATTGTGCCTAAGGTACTTTTGGGTTACGGGACGGACAGAACAAGGTATGGACGTACTAAAAAAAAAGGACTGGACAAAAAATATTTTTGTACCACTTTTTGGTTTTGTTTAGTACTGGAAAAGGTTTTTTTGTGTGTCTTGTTTTTGGGATTGAAAAAGTACTGGATGGAATAGAAAATTTGAATTTTTTGCCTTTTTAATTACTAGAGAAGGTTTTTGTGTAGTAGTTTTTGAAATTAAAAAGTATGAACTGGACGAGTAAAATTGACATTTTTCCCTTTTATTTATATTTTTGTTATTTATATATTTTGATTTTATTTAAAAAAATGACTTGAAGGTTTAATTATATTTTAAAATATTATAGGAAAAAAAAATTCGTTTTTTTTTTAGAGTCGGCACAAAAATGTTTTTGGGGAAAAAGTTAAATTAAAGACTATTGGAGCGGATTGCCCAAATTTGGGACTATTAGTCGTCGTGATTTTCTCTTCTCTTTTTTTGTGAAAAGGGGGAAAGGGGGGGAAAAACCCAGGTTTTTGTTTAGAGGCTAATAAAAAAACCCTAGGTTACCCCCTAATCCCCTAAAATTTATTTATTTAAAATATTTTTTTTTTATTTTTTGTGTCTTTTATTGTGTTTTTAAGTGAATTATGCTGGAAAATATTTTTTTTCCTTTTTTGGGTTGTCCAAATGGGTGCCTCATCCCTGTATTCAGGATAAAATAAATGTAGTTCGTTTTCTTGAAAACTTTAGTGTGTTTGTGAATTTTAATTATGAAATTTCTTTTAATTTATTTTTTCCCTTTTTTAGGATTTTTCTAAAAAATCTAAACTAGGCTTGATAATTTGTTTTTTTTTTAAAAATGAAAATTTTAAGGGAAAACCCCAATTTTGGATTTTTTAAGAAAATGATTTTTCTAAGTGAAAAAAATTTCATTTTTTTTTTTTTTTCAATCATTTTACTATTATAAATTTTTATTGCTTTTTTATTAAATTTTTTATGATTTTTATAATTTTTATTAACTTTTTTTAATTTTTCATAATTTTTTTTAAATTTTTATTGAAATTTTTTCTTCTGATTTTTATTACCCTTTTTCCAAAATCTAAATCTTTTTTTTATTTTTTAATATTTTTTTTTTTTTTTTATAATTTTACATTTTTTTTTTTTATTATTATATTTTAAAATTTTTATTTTTTTCAAGGTAAGTATAAAAGGGCAAACCCGGAATTTCAAAAAAAAATTACTTTTAGTCCGTACCTAATTTTTAGTCAAATTTACTGTGGTACTAAAATTTTTTTATTTTGTCTAGTTAATTTCTTTAGCCCCAGTACTTCCTTATTGTAGCAACCAACGAGGACAAAAAATTTGTCAGTCCAGTGCCGAATTTAAATGCCAAAAACGCTATAAGCAACTGTTTTGTTCCAAACCATGATATAAAAATTTTTAGGTCCTAACTTATTCAAAAATTTAAAATTCTATAGTTGTGTTATTAAATTTTTTAGTCCAAATCCTTTGTAATGTTTAATTATATATTATAAGATAAAAAAAAAATTTTGGAGTTTTGCATTATAAGGATTTAAGTTGTTTCTATTTTTTGGGTTAGTTCTTATTTTTTCTTTTTATTAGAGGACCTTAAGTTTTCCCGAAAAATTTAATTTATAAATACATTAACGAAGTAATGGGAAAAATAAAAACATAAGCCTAAAATGAAAGTTTAAAGGAAAAGTATAGATCCTATTAGTACTTTCTTTTTTTTTTTTTTTTTTTAATTCATGTGATGGTCGCAAAACTATCATCTTTAGAAAAAAAAAGCTTATTCCCTTTTACAATATGTTTTGCTAGGGTTACATAATAATAGAAAATGTTTTTGATAATCAAAATTTTTCAAGAAACTCTTAAAAACAAAAAAGTGTTTTTCATTTCCCACCATAAGGGGTGGGGGGGGGACTTAGGGGGATTAGTCTTTGCCCCCCCAGTACCCCTTTTAAACCCTCTTATATTAGGGGCTCTAGAAGTTGAGTTCCAAACTTATTCTAAACCCTTTGGGTCCCATCCCACTTCAAGCTTGTTCTGAACCCAAATTCCCTATGCGTTAATATTTAACAATCCAACAAAATTTGGGGGCAAAAAACACATTATCATTTTTTCATCTCTAAATTGTATTGAAAAAATGGGTGTCGTTCCAAAAAAAAAAAAGACATACATATTTTGAATCTAATAAGTAAAATGATAATACAGCGGACAAATGGTTAAGCAAAGTACTTAAAAGATCAAACCCCTTTTTAAAAATTGACAAAGGTAAGTCCCTGTCAAGTACTATCTATAATATTTCCCCTTTTTTCCCGTGGTTTCCCCCCAGTCTTTTTTTTCCTTTTGGTGCTTCTCTTTTTGCTTGCTCAAAAGATCAAGAAAGGGAAGCTAGTGCTGATATCTCGATTGCTTCGCGTTGAAATTTTTGTATGAATGGTTGTAAGCTTTGGTTAAGCTCAGTTGCAAGTCTGGACAGCACTTGCTCTCTTCTATAGTTTTCTTGGACAAAAATGCCATCAAGAAGATTTATCAGTAATACTTAATGGGTATTTTCATCAAGTACAATTGAATATTTGTACTAATAAATTGTTTGCCAAAGAATCCAAAATCTTTAATTTTGTCCTTTTCCATATTATTTATTTATTTATTTATTTATAAAATCTGTGTTACAAAATGGGAAAAACCCAAATGTGATATCTGTAGAAAAAGGGACGACATTCGATAACCAGGGGAGGGGCCCCTAGCACGGAGGAAATTTGGGCCCCGATAAACTATGAACAAGATTAGTGTACTCCCCTGGAATTATATTATGGTGAATAGGATCTTGGTGGGTATGGAAAACCCACTTTAAAAGTTTCTGTCTCAAATTTTGAAAAACCCCTAAATCTAAAGTTAGGGTACCCAATCATGGCTTTTTCCCCACTTAAAAACTTGGGGAGCCCTATGTCCTAGTGTAAACCCTTAATTAGTATGATATGCACTAAAATTTTTACTGCTTAAAAAATCCCCAAAAATACTTGTGGTTGGATTTGCAAATTTAATAAAAAGCAGGCTAAAAGTTTGTTCCCTAAAACCCATATTTCTATGCCCATTTTTAATGAGATTGTCAAATATAGAAAAGCTAGAATTTATTAATAGTTTCTTTCTCTTTTAACATTTATTAAAATAGAGTCACTATTCATTAAAGTAGAAATTTATTTTCCCTAAACATTTTATTTTAAAACATGGGTTTTTTCAGTTTTTCGGTATGTTATTATACGTCCTATGGTTTAAAAATTTAAAAAAAAAAATTTGGGAAGACTCGAATAAAAAGAGTTAAAAAAATTTGGGGGAATTTCTCTTTCGTCTTTTTTCCTTAATTTTTTCAAAACGCGATAAATGGGGAGCTCAATTTTACCTCAGTGGATGATGCACGCCCAAACACCGAAATTTATTGAAGTGAAAAGTTGATCGTAAAACCTTGAGTTTCCAATTTGGCTTTTCCCTAAATGTTTAAATGGGGGATGGGGGAACAGGGGAAACCCTTCTAGAATTTGATCTCTCCTTCGCACACGATTGATTACTTACCGTAAAAAACCCCATTTTATCATAATTAATACTACTGGAAAACCCTTTCTCTTTCCTTGATTGAAAAAAAATTTTTTCAGGAGGCCCCCTTTTTTCTTCAAGAAATCGGTGGGTTTTAGGGGTTTTGGGCTTTGGGGAAGTATTTTTAGGGAAAATTAATGAAAATTTTCATCTCTGCATTGATAGAAAAAAAAAGTTAGCTACTAATTTTGATGATCAACCCTTCGGATTCCTATTAATTGTCCCTTTCCCCTATTAATTATAAAATTTTATGAAAGAAGCAAGTATATAAAAGGAAAAAATGTTCTTTTGCTTAATATCTTAACAAGTATTTTTTGGGATCTTTAATTTTTCTTTGTTAATTGTATTTTTTTGATATTTCGTCATGTAAACTCATTTTGTATACATTCTTGTGGCATGCTTTTATAGGAATAATTGTTTATACACCCATTGGTTAGATACCAAATTTAAAATCCCAAATTTCTAAATTGTGATTTTATGCCCTTTGGGAAGCATTTGAAAATATGCAATAACGGGTAAATTATTTTTTAAAACCTTTAAAACCGTATCAAGATTTCATAAATAGTAATATTTTAGTTTTTTACAATGATTTAAAAATTAAAAAATATATTTTTAAAAAATTATTAATATATATTTTTTTAAAAGATAAAATCACACTTTAAGATTTTGGGGATTTTATTTGCAGTTCTCGGAATTTTAGTGTTTTGATATATATGGAAATATACAGGACGAATAGGGTTTGTGCAAGCAATGCGCTAGACTATGAAACTAAGTTCCCTTAAAAATTTTCGGGCTTTGGTGGGTGGGAATGTGTTTGTGATTTCAATAGCCCATGGCTGAAACTATATCGGGGGAAGTTTTGACCAGCGCGATTTTTCCCATTTTCCATCCTGAATTTTTGGGGTTTAGGATAGCTGTTCGTGTATTTTTCCAGCGATCCACTCGTGCTCTCAGGGTTTTGATGTTGGCTCAACATGAACAAGAAAAAAAAATTAGTAAATAATATAAAAATTTTTATATGTCGACTTTTTTTATAATTGAAATTTTAAAACGAGGAAACTTATAAAAATTGTGATTTGAACTTGAAATCATTGAACAGAAGATAAAACTTTTGCAAAACCCAAAAAAAGCTTTTTTGAAAAAATGATTTTTTTAAAAAAAAGATAATAAAAAGTTTTAGCAAACTTCTAAAAATTTAAAATACTAATGACACGTGGACTATATAAAAATCTGGTGTCAAGATAAATCCCTCCTTTAATAAACCATTTTTTTTAAAAACCAAGATATAACATGTACGGGAAATAATTTGGGTAAAAAAAAAAACGTTTCCCTTTTTAAAAGTACAAAAAAAGTATATTTTTTAAAATGGCAAACGTTTTAAACATCAGGCATGCTTTTTAATAGGATGTTGTTAACTTATTTTTAAAATGTATTTAACATATATGTAACATTTTTTTCCTTCAAAGCGAGGGTGATGGATTTATAAATGTGCTGCACATAAAAGGATATTTTTGTGTGGTGTGGGCGTGTATATATATATGTATATTCACTTGATGCAAAATGTGAGTTTCTTGCCCTGGTTTTTATGGTATTTTGGACGGGCTATCCATATTTTCATTTAGAAGATATTTCTGAGAGTAAGTAGGTTCACCTTGGCCCCGCCCCTAAGTTCTTGCTTCGTACATTTTAAAGAAAATGAATGGTCGACCCCATACGGTGTAAAATTTTAAAATTTAAAAAAAGGCAAAAAAAAAACAGGGAAAGCAAAAAAAACGTTATTATTTTGGAATTGAAGATCCCTGAGGTGACTTTTAACTGAGCAATGAAACCCTTTTAACCCTCATCAGTGAAGTTGATTTTGGAGTAGCTCCTTAAAAAATACAAAAACAAGGCAAGATTCAATCGTATATTCATATTATTATTGAAAAATTAAAAAGCGTCGGTTAAAATTTGAAAAATGAGATTGTAAAATCCACTTTTTAAACTTTTTTGTTTGTAAAAAACCCTTTTAAAAAAGGAGCATGAGATTGCCTTGATTTTTAAAACTAAAACAATTTTACTTTAACCCCGTGCCACGTTAAAAAACAATTTTTTACCTTTGACAGGTTCAAATAAATCTTTGCCAGCAACGAGGCCCCAAAATTTAGGCAACTTTAAAATATTTTTTAGGAAAATTGTGAAAAAAAATTAAAAAAAAGGGTACCAATTGTAAAAGCAGAAAGGAAAGTATGAAGTAATTTATAGTATATCTGAAATAAAAGAATCTTGTTGCGAAATTTTAAGTAAAATCTAAATTTATAGCGAAAATGGGGCAACTAAAGGTATATCTGCAACAAGACAAAAAAAGTTACAAAGTTATAGGGAAATTAAAAATTTTCCCATATATTGCTTTTTGCTTTATTTTTGAGACCCATGCAATTAAAAGTCCTGATTTTTAAAGTTAAAATTTCTCAAAACTCGTAAAAACATTTTTTATTAAATTCCCCCGGAAGATAACTATTTAGTCCATGAAGTTTTTATAATTTTTAAAAAAATGGAAATTCATGTAAATTTGTAAGTTCACTTTGGAATTTGTGAAACCCTCGATTTTTTTTTAAAATAAAATTTTTTCCATAAAATTCACAAAATCAATATTTTTAAATGATATAATCAAAGGAATCATGATGGGATCGATTCAAATTTCGTCGAATTTTGGGATTGGAAAAACCAAAAAAAAATAAAAGTCGGATTAAAAAATTTAGAAAAAAAAAATTATTTATTCGTTTATTTTTTAATAATAAAAAAAATTAAAAATTTATAATTTGTATTATTTTTTTTTTAATTTTTCAATTTTTTTCAATTAAAATTTTGCTTCCCATTTCCTAATTTTCATTCCCCCCTGTTCTCTTGCTGCGCTGCCTTCCCTTGCTGGCTTGGAGCTGAGCTGACTTACTGAGTGCGGTTTGTTGACGGATGCGGGACGGGATAGGGCGCCAACACGCGCCTCATTAGTACCTCACGCCTGAGTGAAACAGCCGGATTAAACAAAAAGGGTTAAATTAAAATTCAAATAAAAAAATAAAATATATGTAATGTTCATACTGTCATCGTCATCTCATGTCTGTCAAAAACTCACAGTTCACAGTGTCACTTCAACAACAACACCAAGCAGTCAAGTCAACAGAACAGCACTCAGCAGAGCAGCGTCGTCGTTAGCGTTGCCGTTCATTTCGTACGTCAATCTAAATTTCCAATTCGTCTTTCGTCATCTACATCCCCTTTCCCTTCTTAGTTTCCTTCTCCACTTCCCAGTAGGCGCAGTAAGCAGACGTGCGTGAGGACAGCGGTGCAGTCCCCCCCACCCCTTAGAGCAAAGCCACCCCAATCCCCGATCTGAGCCTCTGGGAAGTATGTTATCGTCTTGGGTCCAGTAGCCGTCGGTCCTGCTCCTGCTCATGTCGTCGACCCCCCCAGGTCGTGGGTTTCCTTGGCAATTGCGAGCGCTTCCCTATTCGTATCCTCCACCTCCAGGGGACCAGGGTTTGTCTTGCTTTTGCGGTAAGTAAGTCGTTATAGTTACCCCCCCACATGGGGCAGGGCCTTAAATTTCTCCCCATCCTTTGGCATGGGTATTGATAAAATTTTGTATAAACTATTTTTTGATTTGTATTTTGCTTTTTTAAAAACTGTACGTAAAGTCCATTTTTGGGGCGGGTTCGGGTATTGATTTTTCTTGAGGGGCGGGGTGAGGTTGGGTTTTCGAAAAAACCATAACGGGTCGGGTGAATTCTGAGACTTTATTTCTTATGGATCGGGTCCGAGTTTTTTAAAAACCATTCCAAACCCAGCCCCTTAACATCCCCAAAAGTTTATACGTGCCCACAAATTTTTGTAAAAAAAGCAAAACTCTTATCTTAGGCTTTTGGCCATGGTAATAAGCATGGGTCGCCTAAAACCCTTTTTAAATAATATGTGAGGTGAGAAAGGGCTAATTTTTTTTTTTTTAAAATTCCTAATTTTGAAATTTGTCTCAAAAATAAACTTCTAAATCATAAAGGTAAAAAAAGAAAATAAAAAAAGAAATATGGGAAGCTTTTTTTTTGAAATATAAAAAAGGATGTTTTGTTGTTGTATGAATTTTATTATCAAAACAGTTTTTAATTTTTTCGAAAAAAAAAGCCTTAAAATATTTTTACTCTTTTAAAATTTTTTAAAAAATCTCTTAAATCTAATAAAAAATTGCATTTCATGACTTACAACACCCCTTAAACAGCTCAATATTTTATAATGGGTTTTTAGATTACTAAAAAAACCCCGATGGATTTTTAAATTTTCCATTAATAATTTTTTAAATTTTTCTTTTAAGAACCTTTTATTTTTCTATTGAGATTTTGAAAGGATCATTAAAATTTATTTTATTATTACAAACACTAAGATCATTGATTTTTGGGGTTTTAATGTTAATTGTTATAAATTTTTTCTAAAAATCAAAAAAAAAAGTCTTAATGATTATTTTTCCTTTATCATTTTTTTTTAAATCAATTGGCAAATTTCTTTCCCAGTGAGAGTATGATTGTCCCATTTTTGGGGTTATACTTTCAAACTTATAGTTTTTAAAGGTAGAAGTAAATTAGATTTTGAAAAAAAAGATCGTTAAAACCCAAAATTTTAAAATAGGCAGAAAGTAACACTACCCAAGCAGGCTTCCTAAAAATTTATCATTTCAGATTATTAGCCAAAATTACATGTTGAAATGACAAAGACGGGAAGGGTCCCTTAGCACTCTTTTTTAGCAAGCTCTATAAAAAATTTCCCAATTGCATTAAAATCTTAAGAGCCCCAAAAAAATTAAAAAAAAAAAAAGAAAAAAAATAAAAAAAATGTTTTTAAAATTTTTCCTTTTTTTTTTTTTTTCCCCTTTTGATTTTATCATGCGCCATACGCATTTTAAATTTTTCTTTCTATTACATAACGGCAACAAAACCCAAAGAAGAAGTCGTGATCAAAATGATTACTTTCTTGACCCCAGCCCTTTTAAAAGCATGCACGAAGAGAGATGAACTGGGGTCCACCGGAGTCGCGGCATTTCGACCGCTTTTATTGCCTCACGGTTTTCTTCGGGTTTGGTTCCCCCATTTTTACTGAACGGAAAGCCTCCTTTGTCTTCATCAAAAAACAATTGGTCTGTTGTTTGTCTTGGTGGGACGTCATTCGTTTCGTCATCCTCAAATTTTTAAAATTTTTCCCCATTCAAACAATGGAGGTCGAGTACTTCTGGAAGGATGGCTTAGAGCATTCTCTACATTGTTCTTCACTCATCGTTCCCCTGGAACAAATTTGAATTTTTTTCCTTGGCCCTTCCTTTTTTCCTTTTACAATTTATATATGTGCCCGTTTTTGGAAAAATGGAAAAAAAACAGAAACAACATTAGCTCACAGAATTCGGGGTTAGTTGAAGAAATTTAAATTTTTCATACTGTGCAACAAAAAGATAAAAAACTGGACCGACTGTCGCATAGTGTAGTGATTTTTTAAAAAAGATATAAATCAAATCAAAAATGAAAACCAAAATTTTGAAAAAATGTATCAGAAATAGAAAAATGCATATATATATATTATTATATATGATTAAATTAGTCTCGTAGTTATGACCTATAAAAATAATTCGTTTGAGATTATGAAAAGTGCTTTCCCAACCCAAATTTAAAGACTGGCCCAAAATTTTCAAAAAAACGGTCCCAATCATATCTATGAAAGTGTAATTGAATAGTCTTTAACATAGCTAGAATCCCCTTTATAATGAAGGTCATATTTTACAAAATGTAGCTAAGAGTTTAAATTTTTGCCTACACAGTTTTTTTTTTTGGGTTCTCATCACCATCACCACTTCAAGTCCTGGGACAATTAATGGGGGGTTTTCAAAGATAAATTTATGAATTTTGTACTCAAAGAATTAAAATTTTTTTTCACTGAAATTTGAGAAAAAAATAGGGAATTTTTTAAAACCCAAAACATACAATTCTCGAAATACTTTCATTTTTGGGTTTTTTTTTTTATTTTTGTTGTTTTAATTTTTCCCCCTTTTTTCCACTCTTCATTGATTGAGATGGGTGGATGCTTTAAGGAATAAGCATTTACCTGCGCAAATGAAATGAGTAGTAACTTTACACCCCAAATTTTTGTATCAGTAAATTTTAGTCATAGAGCCCTAAATTAATATCATGAGAGAAAGAGAATTCCATTAAGCCCCCAAAATTTGGGGGGGGTTGGGAAATACCATAACTGTTTTGTTAAAAAACTATAAGTAAGATCCGGTTATTTTATTTCTAATACCCTTCCTCATTTAACTTGATAAAAAATTTTTTTCTTTTAAATTTTCTATTGAGAAAAACCCATAATGTGAGGATGTATATTCCCCAAAATAAGTTTACGTAGTCTCCAAGAATCATTATTTTGAAGGAAGGGGAAAGGGAGAGTAGCAATAGATTTTCATCAAGAAAAATTTAATTTGTTAACATTAAAATCTTTGATGTCTTTCTTGAAATTTTCAAAATCTTAAATTTTTTATATAAAATTTTGGTATTTTCATTTTTTTAAGGGTATGATTATCTCTATCAAGAGGGGGTATTAAAAATTTTGAAAATTAAAACCAAATTAGCACTAAAAAAAAAAAAAACAATTTCTTGCGAGACTCTTGGTGGCTTTAAAAAGTCGAGTTCGCTGCCCAAAGGGTCTTGCAGCAAACAAGCGTCGCAAACGTTTTTGCAGGGGAAAAACTCGCTATAAGAAGTTAGTTTCTTAAGGGGCTTGTGTTTGCAAGTAAGACCTCTTTAGGCTCTCTGATGGCTCCGTTAACTATGTCAAAGAGCTCTTGCAACGACGAGTTTCCTGAAACCCAAAAATTTGGTTTTTTTCCCTTTAATTTCTTCCCAAGAGAGAGAGAGAGAGAGAGAAAAAAAAAAAGTAATACTAAAAGCTGTAGTTGGGGAGGGGATCTTTCTTCCTTTTGGGGCTTCAAAAAAATTCAGTAGGGAGGGGTTCTTGGATTAAAATAATATTTAAAGGTACCTCAAAATTATTTTTTTTCCAGGTCAAGTTTAATATGTCAAGGTTTTTTTAACATATTTTTTATTTATATTAAATTGTTGACAGGTGCATGCCGTGCAGAATTTATTTAAAGAGTGAAAATATTTTCTTTATGTTTTTTTAATATTTTAATTTACCTTATAAAAAATTTTAAAATAAATTTAAATTTTTAATATATAATTCATTTGATTTTTTAATAAGTCTTTAAAGTTGTTTAGATATTTGTTGGGGGTAAATTAAATTTTATGATGCTATGGAAATATACAGCCAAAAAAAACATGAAGGAGGGAAGAGAAAAAGACCAATTTTGTTTTTTCATTGGTTTAATGTGAGGAAAATATTTTTTGGAGCCCAATGCCCAACGTTGAATTTTATGTCTCCACATTAAAATTAATGAGATTTTAAAGGGTTTTTATTGGTTTGGATGGTTGTAAAAACCCACACAACAACAATTTAAATCGTGCCCTGTCAGAAAAACAGGTTTTAAACTCTCGGTATAAAAACTTTACTTTCTTCTCCCCTTTTAATGAGAAAAGATTTGATAAAAAAAATAGTAATGAATTTTTTCACATACTTTAGATCGTTTTAAAGGTCTAAATCAGGATATTATTTACCATTCATGGTTTCTAAAGCGACAGGGTGATCCGGTTGGTTACCGGTGGTAAATGTAGGAGAATTCCCGAAAGACCCGGGCTGATAATGGTTTGTTACCGGGTGTAACATGTCGGGGAAAATTCAGAAAGACACAGGCTTTAAAACCGGCCCGGGACGGCCCTGTATTCGGGCATGATTTCCACAGAAGCATCTGGGCCCGGACACACCGGTATTACGCCGACATGTTCCCCGAACATACACGGCTGTGGGCCGGCCGTGTAAGACAGAGAAAAGATTGTATTTAAAAAAATTTTTTTCCACGTTAGTTTATATTTCCTTTTTTTTGTATTTTTTACAAGTAGTTATATACCGTTGTTAGGTTATTTTAGGGGTTTCGTTTTTTTTACTTTTTAAATACCCCTTTTGAGAAAGATTTTTTTCCCGGGTTTTTCGGTTGTGCGCAACCTAGATTTCTTCAAAGGGAAAAATTCATCGTTATTCTTTGTTGTTTTTGAGACCCTCCTAGATGGATTCATTTCGTTACGTTACCACGCTACGTTGTTGGTATCAGAGAAGGCTATTTTCCCGGGAGATGTCAACTCATCAAGGGGATGACAGCGGTCGTGTTTTTTGCGGTGTTCAATGCGAGATCACAAGGAAACCCCCAAAAGGGTTCCCAATGGCAGAGTTTTAGCGATGATTGGAAGGCGGGTGTATGGAAAGCGCCCGAAAATACGGCGTTTAAAGCCTTAGCGGGAGACCCCAAAGGGTTAGGGGTGTTGGGAGGAATCCATACGTGCCCGGGGGGAATTTGGTGGAGTTTAGTGAAAGCGTTGGAAAAAGGTGGGGACGTGAGTAGGATTCCAGTGAGGAGAGTGATGATCCCTAGGGGTGCCTTAGCGGGGGCGGGTGGAGAGAGGTGGTTACGACGGTTTGCCGGAAAACCCTCATAGAGGCGGTGTTTTCCCGGGGGAACGGGCGGATATGTCAGGGAGACGGAGGGATACCGCCTGAAGGTGAATTCCATGGTTTGGTTTGCCTTAATACGAAAGGGTTCCCGGATTGGATTTGGGGAAGTGATCGATTCTTCGACTAATGGAAATTCCCCAAGACCCCCAAGTGAGATTGGTGGCATGCAGGGTGAAGAGTAGGCCCGGCATGGTGGGAGAGGTAAGAGTGGGGCAAAGGGAAGGAAAAAATCCCGGTGAGAACATGGTATCGCATGAAGCAGTTGTTGCAACTGATTTCCTCCCACCGGACTATGAGCAGTATTGTTTCCAACAATTCAGCGATGCCCCCAGGGCAAATTTAGTGCAGAGTATACGGCCGAGTTCTGGATGGCCGAAAGGAATGACTTGAGGGAGAGTGAAGGCCAGCAAATGCGCGGTGGTGGAAGGTGAAGTCAATCAAAGACAAAATTTTGGGGTTCCAAAGATGAGGACCCTGGTAAAAAGCGAAGAATTTGGCCTCCGAGTGAGTTAATGTTGCAGGAGCGGGTGTAGTATGGGGAGGAAAAAAGGGTCGTCGGTGAAAATGTAGGTAGTGGTAGTAAACAGGTTTGGGGAAAAGTAAAAAAGCGCATCAAACCCACTGATGACGGCCCAAGAAGAAGGAAGAGGGGAAAAAAACTGATGGGAACCTAAGGGGCCCCGAGGTAGAGTAATCCTTATGCCAGGCCCCTTTGGGCAAATGTTTCAATCAATAACCGGGTCATCGGTAAAAAAAATTCCCGCTAGGAAGAAAGGTAAAATCCTTGATAAGGAGGATGATGAGGAGATTTTTTGGAACCTGATGGAGAGGGAGGTATTATGAGGGGGGGAAGAAGAGCAGGGAACCGACTTTTTGTGATTTGGTGGATGAGCTTGCCCGAGTAAGAAGATATTACACAGTGCACCCGTTGTTTCGCAAAGGTGTACCATTAAGGGAAATTTTTTAAACTAATAGTAGATAGCGGGAGTTGCAAAATATAGGAAGAGAAGTTGTAAAGCGCGCAGTACCCACGAGAAGCACCCCAAAACCATACACTATGGGTGATTAAAAACTGCCCAGAAAATTGAAGTCAAGGAGAGATGTTGGGTTTCCATTTCAATGGAAAAGTCCGCGATTAAGCCCTTTTGTGATATTGTGACATGGGGTGCCGTCATATCTTATTTGGGAGACCAGGCGTTTGATGGAAAACGAACATGCGGGGAAAGAGAAGTGTACAGATTTGAGAAGGATGGGGTGAGGTAACATTTTGCCATGAAGAGGAAGGCACTCGAAGGAGAAAAGGCAGAGAGTCATTCTTTTTCCCAAACCCTCACTCAATCAGAGAAAGAATTGGGGGGAGACCTAAGGGAGTCACGGGTAGTCCAGCTTCATAGGAAAAAAATTGGCAGTTGGAGAAAATGTGGTTAGTGTGGAAGTATCCGGACAGTAAGAGTCTACTGGAGGGTTTAAGGGGGTGGTCCCCCCACGATTACCTGAGGGTCTCCACCTCAAGAACATCCAACATTAAATAGACCTAGTGTCGGAGCAAATCTCCCAAATCTACACTTATAGGATGAGTCCAAGGAGACGGGTTCGCAGGAGAAGTCCAAGAGCTTTTGGAAAAGGGTTTCCCGGGCAGCTTTAGTCCGTGTGCGGTTCCGCATTTTAACTCCCAAAAAAGTGGGGGCTGGAGGATGTGTGTTGATGTAGGGTACAATAAGATTACCATAGGGTCAAATTTCCCCTCCCGCGCATCGAGGATATGTTGGATCGGTTGGCGGAGCCCTTTTTTCTCCAAAATAGTCGAGGAGTGGACCCCGATTCGGATCCGTCCCGAAGACGAAAGGGGGAAACGGCATTCAAAAACAAAGGAGGGACTGTATGAGTGGTGGGATGCGTTTAGTTTTTGTAACACACCAAGCACTTCTGAGGTGATGAAAGGTATTAAAAACCCTTTTTGGCATTTTATAGTTGTTATTTCGATTTATATCTTGGTATTCAGTAAATTGAAGAAGAACATCATGACATTTGAAATGTGTTTTGTCTGTACTAAAAAAGGAAAAAACTGTTTGCCAATTTAAGAAGTCATTTCATGTCAAAGCGATATTGTTCTTTGGTTATAGTCAGCGTGAAGGGGTGATGGGGGATGCGAAAAGGTGAAAGTGATTAGAGAATGGCCTGTTCCGGAATGTTATGAGTTGAGAAGCTTTTTTGGCTTAGCTAGTTTTATAGGAGATTTATTTAAAAACTTTAGTCGTCGTTCCCCCCTTTAATGAGTGTTTAAGAAGGGTAATTCCGTGGGGCGAAGAAACTGAAGCAAGTTTCATAAAATTGAGCACGAGGGTAGGCCCTTGATTGCGTACAGATTTGAAAAGTTATTTGAGGTAGACTGCGAAAAGTGGAGTTGGAGTCGGGGGGGGTCTGTCTAGGAAAAGAGACCAATCGCATTTTTTAAATGAGAAAAGTGTGAAACTAGGAGGAATTGGTCTCATATGACAAAGGGGTTCTATGCGTGGTGAGAGCTCTTAAAGTATGGGAACATACTTGATTTGGGAAAAAAGTTCTCTTATATTCCGACTGCGGGGGTCTTAAACATTAAGTGGCCAAACCCCGGGTAAGTAAAGGGCATGACGCCCGGGGTTTAGTTTTTCAAAGCTTTCTTTTTAAATGATGCACAAGTCAGGTGTCAAAAAAAAGTAGGGAGCCCCGAGTAGAAGGCTGATGTCCCACTCCTCTAAGTGCGACATGTTGGATTTGAAAAACTAAAAGGGCTATCGAAGGGGATGGAGACTTAAAGAAAATGGACAAAATTTAACAGAGAACCCCTTTTAACGCTACCCTTCCCCGATGGATACTTAATGAAAGGGGAAACGTTGTGATCCTGAGTCTCCTTACGGGAAAAGTTATGAGACCGCACGGTGGGGGATTGGGAAGACATATGGGAGAGGTAAGACCTAGCTCAGTTACGAAAGGTATTTTGGGCCCCGTTTAAGGGGGTGTGTATGAATTGTGGAAAAGGGGTTTTTATTTGCCAAAGTTGAAAAGGGCAATCCCCAAAAAATGGCCTTATACCCCCCTTCCCTGCCCCGGGAAATTTGGGGGACTTGCGATGGACTTTTACTTGGTTTTCCTCGTACCAATGGGTGTTGACTTTTTTTGTTGTAGTTGAAGGTTTTTCCCCAAAATGGCTCATTTTTTCCCTGCGAAGCCGTGAGCCGGGCAATTGCACGGGTTTTCTTCAAGGAAATGGTGCGTCTCATGGGGTCCCAAAGTCCCTTACCTTCGACAGAGATAGCAAATTCCCTTTGCTATTTTGGGGACTCTTGGTATATGTTTGACTATCTCTGAATATAGCAGAAAAGTCATCCCCAAACCGATGGTAAACGGAGGTAAACCCAAACGGACCCTTTGGAAAAATCAAGAAGTATTTGCGTGAGAAAAACCGGGTAGTGGGTAAGTGTTAGTTAAGCTGAATTGCTTATAATAGTTCCGACCCGAAATATTGGGAAAGGGCGCCGTTTTTGTGGGATATACCAAAAAACCAAACAGCGCTGGGCTGATCAAATTACCCAAGGACATGTGGGTGGGTGTTGCTATAAGCTATGGCGGAACAAGCCAAACCCCCGATCGGAGGTTAAAGGAAATAGAGGAGGCCAACACCGATACAAGGGGGGGGCGGTAAGCTAGACGGAAGAAATTTTTGCCCTGGGTGATCAGGGAATGGTTTACCTTCGGAAAGGCGTTTCCTCGGGCAAATACGGGAAAATCTAACAAAAAAAAAAATGGGCCTTATGAAGTAGTGCGCAAGATAACGCAAACTCATTGTACAACTTCCCCAAAAGGGTTTAAAAATTTCTTGTACATTTTAATTGGCGGATTTATCTTTTTCCACTCGTGACCATCGCTATATCCTGACGGAACAGGTCGGTTTTCATTGGTGGGGGAATGATGCAGACACGGGCTGATACACGGTTTGGGACACGGGTTTTTTAACTGTTAGGGGGAAATTCCGAAAGACACCGGTGATAACGGTTTTTAACGGTCGTGTAAAATGTTGGGGAACTTCCAGAAAGACAAGGCCTCTACAGGGCCGAGGCCAGCCGTGTATTCGGCCGGAATTCCTAGAATATACACGGTCTTAAAAACCGGTCAGAAAACGGCGTGTTTCGGTCAGGATTTCCATAGAAGCATAAGGTTCCCTACCGGCCAGGGACACAACCGTGTATTACGCCCGACATGTTCCCCGAAAATTCGGCTGTTAGGCACGGTGTGTATACGAAGAGAAAGACGGTATTTATATTTATTTCCACGTGTACGTTTATATTTCCCTTTTTTTTGTATTTTTACAGAGTAGTAATATTTTCGTTTTAGGTTATTTTTGGATTCGTTTTATTACTTATTGAAATACACTTTTTAGAAAAAGTTTTCTCTGTTTTTCAGTTGTGCGCAAAAAGATTTCTTCAAGGAATAATTCATGTTATTTTTTGTTATTTGTGGGCCAATCCTAGAAACGGATTCGTTTTTTGCTTACCGCGTGCGTTTGTTTCTTTCATTTAAAAAAATTATAATAATTAGTGGGAGCAATATTACAATTTGGGTTAGGGGATAAATAAAAATAAACCAATCAGTTGAATCCATATTATTAAATTTATTCAAATTTGTCAAGTCAAGTGATTAATCGAACAAAATTTAAAATTGATTTTTTTACATCGTTACTTATTTTTTTTGGGTTTCATTTAGTTTTTATAAATTCAAGTTTAAATAAATTTAAGATTTAAATTTGGTTCAATTCAATTAGAATAAAACAAGCTTATACAGCTAAAAAATAACTTAGACGAGTTGAATGTTTAAACTCAATTAAAATTTTTAATCTAATTTTGCGTCGTGATAGAATTGGAATTTAACAAATACATACAAATATAGAAAGTTTTCTATTTTATTTTTTATGGAGTTTCTCCAAAAAACCCATAACGCTTTTTTATGTACATACACCTTTGAAATTTTATTCTGACTTTTCATGCTGCTGAATTTAGTGCAATAAAAAAAAAATTATGCAAACGGGGTGTGACTTGCCTTCTGACTATTTTCAAACTATGACCGGTTTGGTGCCTTTTTCATTTGACAGTTGTCTATGGAAAATCTTTCCATCCCTTGGATTTCTTTAAACGATTTACCTCTAAAGAAGAGTATCTAATCCTTTTGATGATTTTATTTGAAAAAAAGTAACCAACTCTCTAATAAATTTTTTAAAAAGCAAAAAAAAAAGAAATTTTTTTTTTAAAATTTATATTTTTATATTATTTAAAAAGTTAAATTTTTTATTAAAATATAAATAAAACTTTTTTAATATTTAATAGTTAGTTAAAACACCCATTAATGAAACCTTTTCAAATAATTTTTTTGTAAGCTAAATTATTATCAAAAAATTTTTCCAAAAAATGTAGGAGCTAGTTGTCAGCTAAAGGCATCAATTTCATGAAAACTAAACAAAGCTTTTGTTCTTCCCTCCAAAATTTTTTTAAACTGTTTTTGTCTTTATTTTGCCCATGATGTCTCCAAAGGATAGTTCAATGTGCAGTGCTCGATTTAAACAAGTGGTCCAAAAGGGGGGGTATTTATTTGGTGTTGAATAAATGGCAACGTTGATGAAATGCAGTGGAAAAAAAAAAATGTGAAAGGAAAAGAATATGAAGAAATAGCGAGTCAATTTTGGCGAAAATGCTTGTCGAGGATGTGATTTTTTAGCATGGAACAAATTTTTTTTCTTTTTCTTCTTTCTTTTCTTTATGTTGGTTGACTAAAAATTCAGAAGTTGATAAATTTATGGAAAAAAGATTAGGACCTTTGTTCTTCGTCCATCTATCTGCCCAAACCAACAAAAAGTTTTAGATACTAAAATAAAAATTGGAACTAGAAAACTAAAGCGAAGTATTTTCGCCCACCAAAAAGAAATACGATAAGCAAATAGGGTGGGATAAATAAACAAATACGTGAAATCTATTTCCTATACGGTTTTTTTAAATAAAAGTAGGGCCCGTCGGCAAAAAGAGATCTTATGTTAATGGGCATCCTCGGCATTTTGCAAACAAGTATGTGTAATCTTTCCCCTCTGTGCCTTGCTTTTTAGTTCATTTTCGTGTGGAGCATTGGTCCCAAATTTGAGCAACCTGAATGCGATTATTTATTTTCCGATAATTAATTAAATTGGGCCAATCCAATAAAGTTCCCCATGCTTAAATTAGTCAATTGTCTTAATTGGGAAAGACAAATGTGTAATTGGGTTTATATTTAAATTTCCAAAAAGGAAAAAAATATTATATAGGATTATGGCCTACTGCACCAACCGTCAGCTTTTAGTGCCGAAAACCAGCGTTTATGGTAACCCTGGGCTTGTCGGGGGGTTTAGCAATTTTTTTATGTTTTCTTGTCATCAATTTATTTTCATTTTTATTAGGGTTGAAAATTTTATAACTCTAAATATGTTATTATTTTTATTAAAAAGTATAGTTTGGAAGGCCCCGTAAAAAAGGATCTTAGGAGTTAGTGAGAACCTTGCATCATGTTACCATATATAGTAGTTGTTTAAAATTTGTCTATGTTTTTCACCCCGAGTTTTTTAAAATTAAAATTTTGTTGTCAAATTCTCTTTTTTTATTTATCTCTTTGTAGTGTTTTGTTTTTTTTAAAAGATAATATGGGTGGTCCTTAACAAAATGGTGTTAGGGTTGCAAAAGTCCCAACAAACTAGTATTAGACTAAAGGTCAAGGAAGCTAAGGTTGGTAGACAAAGGTCGATGCCATGGTGGTTAGATTATAGACACATAGCAACAAATTGGTTGAAGCCCAATGATGGTGCAATAAAAGTGTAGTTGTTAACCTGTGGTAAGAGTTGGTAGATGGTTCGAGGTGATTAGCAATTTAGGGTTTGTGATTTATAAGTTGAAGATTGAAGTACTACATTGAAAAAGATGATGGAGACATAATTTGTTTTGTGGAAAGTGGAATCTAGATATAGTCATACTTGAAAAAGGTAGTAGATAAAATTCTTGTTGAGTCAAAGTACTTATGTTGTGTGGAGATACTAACCAGAGAAAGAGATGGAAGATTGCAATAATCTTAATGATGCAGGGGGGGGGAAAGCGAAAAGGGAAAACAAATCCGATTATGGATTGGTTTCACACAAAAAAGGAAACACTCTTGATGCAAATTTTGGGTTTAAGCACAACCCGAAAAATAGAAAAAATTTCTCTCACAAAAAATGTATTTCAAAAAATTAGTAAGACGAAAAACCCTAACATGCCCTAAAAAAAGGGTTTACTTTATTTCCCCTTTTTAAAATAAAAAAAAGAAAAGGCGAATCTACGCGTACACGTTTCGAAGGCACGGCGTGCTTAAAACCGTGTTGTACTTTTGTGAGGATTTGTTGTTCGATACCCCTGCTCGAGACAGGGCCCGGCTTCAGGCCGTGTTGGACTTTGTAAAGATTTGCTGTTCGATACCCTGCTCGAGACATGGTCGTGCTTCAAGCCGTGTATGCTTCTGTGATTTTCGTTCCAATCACTACAGGGCCCGGTGGGGAAAGCCGTTTTGTAAAACCTGTGTCTCTTGTATCCCATCTTTCCCCCACCAATGGGGAACTCGACCCCGAGTTCTCGTGGGGATAAAAAAGGCGTATCATGGGAAAAGTAAAAAGGTGTAAGTCCGCAACTTTTAAAAGTACAAAAAAATATTCTATTTTCCCGGGGAAGTTGTACGACATATGCGTTGTCTTTTTTTTTTATCTTGTGCCCCCCCAAAAACTTCATAAGGTCCGTACTTTTTGGGTTTGGAGTTTCCCATATTTTACCTCGGAAAAACGCTTCTTCGAAGGAAAAACCTTTTCCTATCGCCCACGGAAAAAAGTTTCTTTCGTCTATGCTTATTTTGCACCCCTTTTGTATCGGGTATTGGATTCCTCTATCTTTCGTTTAACTTTCTCAGCAGTGGCTTGGTGTTTTTTCCGCCATATGTTTAGCAGTCACATCACCCACCATATCCTTGGGTAATTTGATCAAGTCCAGCGCATGTCGTGGTGTTTTGGTGTATACCACCGAGAAAAAAGTGACCTCCCAATAGTTCGGTGGACAGAATATTGTAAGCGAATTCACCCTGGCCAATGCTTGATCCCACTTCCCGGCTTCTCACAGCAGATATTTTCTGATGAGGTTTCGAGGGTCCTGCTAGTCACCTGGTTTGACCGTCGGTTTGGGATGGCGGTATGCTGTAAAAAAAGGGAAAGGATAAAAACATATACCAGGGTTTTCCCAAAAAGGGGACTAAGGAATTTGCTATCCCTGTCAGAAGTAATGGATTTTGGGGGGGAACCTCCATGAAAATGCACAACTTCCTTGAAAAAACAACCGCGCAATAGCCCGGCTTCGACGGTTTCCTACAGGGAATAAAATGACCCATTTTGGGAAAACCCTGTCAACCACAAAAAAATAGAGTCAGCACCTCGTTGGGAAAGGGGCCCAAACCAAGTATAAAGTCCATCGACAAGTCCTCCCAAATGTTTGTTTGGCACAGGAAGAGGAGTATTTTTAGGCCAGTTTTTTGGGGGATTGCCCCTTAGACACCTAACAAATGTGCACCTTTCCACAATCCGATACACATCCCTTCTTAACCCAGGCCAAAAATATCTTTCAGTAACGCGGCTTTGGGTCTTTCTCTACCCATATGTCCCCCCAGTCTTCCACCATGCAGATCTCGGATAAGCTTTTCCCGTAAGGAAGATTCAAGAATGAAAAGCTGATTCCTTTCTTTAAGTACCCCTCATGGGGTATGATAGTCGTCACACGGTTCTCTGTTAGACACTTAATCCAAGTGTCCCTTTAAAATCGCTATCATTTTTTTATAGTTCCTTTAACCTCTCAAAACCGACAATTTTCCGCACTTAAAGTAAGTAGGACATTTGCTCTTCTACTCAGGGGGCGTCCGCGACCTTGTTTTGCAAACCCCACTTGTGCATTAGCCCCCGAAAGGAAACCTCTGCAAGAACTTAACCCCTCGGGTGCATGTCCTTACTAAAACCGGGTCTGACCACTCAATTTTTTAAGAGCCCCGCAGTCTGAGTCAAAATGAACTCTTTCCCCAAAAAATAGTGCTCCCATACTTTAAAGGGCCCCCCCACCCGGGGTAGAACTTTCCCTTTTCATATGTGACCAAGTCCTCCTTGCTTCGCACAATTTTTCACTGTTAAAAAGGGTATTGGTTTCTTTCCTTTTGATAGCACGGCACCAATTCCAACCCCACTGGCGTCACAATCCCCCTCGAATAACTTCTCAAAGTCGGTAGTGCCCAGTAAGGAGCGCTTTCACAATCTTTGTTTTTAAGTTCATGAAAAATCGAGTCAGATTCTTCGCCCCATTGGAACTTTTCCTTTTTTCAAGCATTCAGTCAAGGGGGCAGCGATGGTACTAAAAATTCCCAATGAATTTCTGTTGAAAAATAGCTAGGCCAAGAAAGCTTCCCAAAAATCCGTGAAGTTCTCGGAACAGGCGACTCTCTAATCGCCTTTTACCTTTTCGTCATCCCCCCATTACCCCTTTTACTATGACCACAAACCCAAGGAACAATGTCGCCTTGACTAAACGTGCCTTTTTAAGATTAGCGAACAGTTTGTTCACCTTTAGTGGGAGATAACACACACTTTAGATGTTCTAAATGTTCTTCTTCAGACTTATGAATCTAGAATATCATCAAAGTTTCAAAAACAAGGAAACGCCCTTGAAAGGTTTTAATACCTGGTTCATTACCCTCATGAAGGTGCTCGGTGTGTTACTCAAACCCCAAAAAGGCATCACTAGCCCCCTAAAACAAAACCCTTCCTTGGTTTTTTAAATGCCGTCTTCTATTCGTCACCGGGACGGATCCGAATTTGGTGGTTTTCCAAATCCGCAAAACTATCTTGGAGAAGATAGTGGGGCCCCTCAACCGATCCAAATATCCTCGATGCGTGGGGTAGGGGAAATTTTTACCCTATTTGGTAATCTTATTGATAGCTCGGCTTCAACAAACATCCTTCAGCTCCTATCTTTTTTTGGGGGGTTTGCCCAAGGGGGGGGGAAACCCCACAAAAGGGCTTAAACTGTTTCCCCGGGTAAACCCTTTGTCCAAAAGCTCTTAGAAACCCTTTTTTTGTAGAATTTCCCCGGGTTTTCCCTTTGGGACTCATCCCGTAATCGGGAGGGTTTTTGGGGGACTAGTCCGGGCACCAGGTCTATCTGGTGTTAAATGTCTCTCAAAGGGGGTAGCCCCTCGGGTAATCGTCGGGAAAAACCACCTCTTTAAACTCCTTAAGTAGATTCTTCACTACCTTGGTATTCTCCTCAACCTCTCCTCTCCTTCTGTCACACCTTTCACAATGGGGGCGTGTACCACCCGCGACTCCTTCAAATCTTCCATATTTCCCCTTCTCAGATTGGTGAGGGTTGGGAACGAACGACTCTCCCCCTTCTTTTCTTCGTCTTCCTTCCCTTTCAACGGTAACAAGGTGTATTCACACCTTCCTTCTCCAATTTTAGACATTTCCTTCCCCGCTGTTGCGCGTCCACATCAAATTCCCAGGCCCCCCGAAAAAGATGTGGCAAGCATCCATGTTACAATGTCGCAATATGTTTCTCCCCCGGGTATTCCCTATTGAAAAAGGTCCCCTGATTTCCTTGACTTCAATCTTTTTGGCTCCCTTTAACCCAAACCCAAAGGGTGTCGGATTCGGATGCTTCTCGATGGGCAATGCAGTTGTTTACAACCTCCCTTCCTATGAGTTTTCGCAACTGCCGCTGTCTACTATTAGCTAAACAACTTCCCCTGATATACACCGTGTGCAAAAACAATGGTGCCTTTGTTGATCTCTTCTTGCTTTGGGGTTTAGCATCTGCGCGAATTCCCCGTGGGTTCTACCTTTTCCTTTCCCTCATAATACTCTCCCTCTCCGTCAAGCTCACAGAAATCTCCTCATCATTTTCCCCTATCAAGGAGTTTCGTTTTCCTCGCAGGACTTCGTTTGACCTTGACCGGTTGATTGCACGGAAACATTTCCCCAATTAGGTTTGGATGGGGGTTATTTTGTTTCTGATTTCCCCTTTGCTCCTCGGCTTCTTCCCTTCCTCTTTTCTTCCCTCCTGGTCTGTCTCAGTTGACTTGTATGGTGTGGTTTTAATTTTTTTCAATGCCTCCAGCCTTATTGGGGTTTACCGCTAGAGCATCGAAACGCTCGATCAGTTCATCAAGGCGCCATTCCATACGCCCGACCTTTGATGCATTGCTTCGAACTCTGCCCTTGGAACCCATTGATGGTTCCCTTGAAACCTCGCATCTTGAACACCGTCAAGAACACGACCGCTATCATCGCCTTGATGAGTTGACATCTCCACAAGAAATAGCCTTGCTCTGATACCAACTGACGCAGCGCGGAAAGTGAAAACAAAACAAATCCAATTATGGATTGGTTTCACACAACAAAGAAACACTCTTTGATGCAAACTTTGGTTGCGCACAACCCGGAAAATGGAGAAATTCTCTCACGAAATGTATTTCAAATAATAGTAAGACGTAACCCTAACATGACTAAACAAAAGGGTTTATATACTCTCCTTTAAAATAATAAAAGAAAAGGCGAATCTACGCGTACACGGTCGAAGGCACGGCCATGCTTCAAACCGTGTTGTACTCTGTGAGGATTTGCTGTTCGATACCCCTGCTCGAGACACGGCCGTGCTTCAAGCCGTGTATGCTTCTGTGAGTTCCTTCCAATCACTACACGGCCGTGTGACAAGCCGTGTGTCAACCCGTGTCTCTTGTATCTCCATCACTTAATGTGCTTTCTTAACTAAGGTTTTGATCTATGATCTTTATGTAGTTTTCAACATGTGCTAATGAGTTTTTTAGTTAATGAACTTGAAGAAGCATAGTTATGATTAAGAAATGGTTCAAAAGGCCCATCATTGGCATCTATTCAATAAAGCATGATGTCTATCTAATGATATTGACTTTATGATCACTAACCTATGTAGATGAAAAATTGCTTTTTGGTTGACTTTAGTAGACTGTATATTTATAGACCTTGGGAATTTAGCCTAGCTTTTTACTCCACCAGAAGATATAGCTATGGTTGAGATCATAAAAGGTAAAAAATACGTTGATGGATCTATTACCAATAAAAGTGGTGAGGATTGACTTCTACTTGGTATTTCTTACATTAGTCTAGTTTTTGAAAATTCATTTGCATTTTCATTCTCTTTGTATTTTATTTATCATAAACATGAAACTTTTAATGGGGGATAGATGAGCCAGGACTCAAGTTTTATGCATGTTGACTAATAAGGATCTAACTTATGTCTAGTAACATTGGGGCCTAAATAATGATAAATATAGGGTAAGGCATCCAGATGATGTGATGAACCCTCTTACAAAGAATGATGATAGTGACGATAGAGATTCTCTTGCTAAGAAGCCTCAAGAGGTTCAAGTAATGCTTAGATGATGTCATACTTAGAGGTTAATCTCCTAAGCAGCATTATCAAAAGACAATAAGAGCTTAATTTTGAAAAGGGATTTAGTGTGATTATATTTTAACTAAAAAATATATACTTTTTTGAAAAAAAGAGCATTGGCTTTGATATCAATGTTGTTCATAATAGTGCAATCAAGAATAGGGTTGAATTAGTCGCTATGTAAATTTAAACTTTTTAATAAGTAAACCTTTCTTGTAATATTTCAACTAGTGGAATATTTTAACCAGTTAGAAAATAGATAATTGATCATAATGCAAAATAAATAAAAAATGTAGAAAAGTAAATAGTAGGAATTTAAAAAGAAAAAAAAAAGGCAAACATATAAAGTAGTTTCTCTTTGTAATTTAATCCATTCTTCCAGTTTTTCTAGTGAGGATCCAATCTCCCAGTTTCCACTATTTTAAGAGAAAAAAAAGATAGCCATAAGTTACAATTAGTTATTGCTCTATCTCATGCTTTTAAAAACAATACGAATTTACAATAATACTCTCTCAAAACATCTCACAAAAAGCCATCACTCCCACCCCTATTGAATAAAAGTGAACACAAAGCTACAATGAACCAAAAAAATAAAAGAGAAAAGGAAAAAGAAAAAAAAATAACTATTTCTACAATGCCTTTGTAATAATTAAGACAACTTATACAAGCTTCTATCACTTGTTTTTATACTTAGAAATTAAAAAAAAAAAATTGAATCTTTTACACGATGAAGTTGAGTATATTTTTCTCTTCCTTTCTTCTTATATCACTTTGGTACTTTGGAATTATAAACATTATATCTCATGATGAGTTCTCTATAATTATATTTTTCTCTCTTTGAGGTGTGTGTCTCTTCTCTTGAGCATATATCCCATCAATGAGCTTGAAACAAATATGAACATTAAATACTTTGATAAAAACTCCTCCTCTTGCTCCCATTATGCACATCTTATCTTTATATAGAATTTATTAAAATAAACCTTGAAAATCTCAATAGATCCCATTAAAAAAAAATCTTTTGAAACTAAAAATTTAAACTTACCAATATTTATCTTTTTCTCCTTTGAGTTTTATGCAAACTTCCTTGCCATCTTCCTTGATTTTTTTGCCAACTCCAACTTCCTCATATTTTCAAGCTCTAATAAGCTAACAGTCTTATATAATTGTAGTTATCCTTTTTTTTTTTTTAAGGGGGATCTTCATCTTCTTCCTCTTGAACACCACTTTCACATCACTTTCCAAGAGAGTGAGAGCTTAATCTATATCTCTAAATTTTGGTTTTAAACTTATAACTAATCTTATATATATATTGTGAATATATTTTTATTCAAATTTGAACTTCAAATCTTAACATATCCACCCAAGGAATGTGAAGTTTGCATCTTTATTAAAAAGAAAAAAAAAACCGTTAATACTTCCATTGATGAGTGAATTTGAAACATTAATAATCCAAGATTTGAGTTTGAAGCTTAGTTTTGAATTTGAAACTTTTTTCTCCAATAAAGTTTAAGCATCAAAAAGTTAAAAAAATTAAAATTATATACTTGAAAATTGAATTTCATGCCTACTTCAATCTCCATTAATATTTATTCCTCTTATCATTAAATAATCCATCTTATAATAAACTTATACACATATAGTTCCGAAACTGTATCTAATCAACAAATGCAGATCTTAATTTGATTTAATAAGTAAAGAGTATCTTGAATCTATTGATAAACTTTATATTATACCATTAAAACTTGAAGTTAATCTTGTAGAGCCTTGCTTCTACCATGCTTTTTGTATAAAAGTTGACTTTATTTGTAAAGAATATTTTCCAACTACACATTTAATATATTTGTTAAGTAATGATTTAAATGTTTTGCTATCATCAAATCCAACAAAGAGACTTAACAATAGGTTTCAAATTGCAAGATACTCATCATTTTTCAATATATTTAAGATACTATGCATATAACTAGTGCAATATCACTAATACTTATTGTTTAGTTTGATAAATATAACAGAAATTCAACAATGTTGGCTTAACTTATAACTTGTTATTTTATATCAACATTTGACAAGATAATCAAATTTATCTAAAATCTCTAATTTCAATAAGTATTGCGATTCATGTATGCTATCTTTTGTCATTACCATATATGCGCATTTATTCATCATATCTATATTTATTATGATTTACAAAGTGATTTATACTTTACAATCTAGATATCATGATTCTAGACATGAATGATTAATAACATTCTAACTTAAGGGGGAAAAAAAAAACTAAAATAAAAGTTGCAAGTTTTATAGATTACCTAGAACTCATATTACTAATGATATTTCAAATTAGAAAAAAAAAAAAACAAAAACTCACAAAAGTTCCACAAGATATTCTAGATATAGATATACATAGTATAGGTTCTAAGGGATAAGGTAGAGTGCAAGACAAGAATCTCCACCCATTACCTATGCTCTCTAACCCTTAATTGGAAGTCTCATAAAGATTGTGGAAAAGAAGTCACTTGGTTTATAAGGCCACTATATTTTGTAAGAACCAAAAAAAAAAAGAAAGAGAGAGAGACAATAAAAATATTATTAATGATAGATAAAATAATAAGAATTTAATGATGGGGGCAATTTAGACTTTTTTTAGTAGGAGTATTTAAACTTGCTTAACCCACCTATCTGTCTTTTCCTCTCCTTTCCACTCGCATTGTTACTCATGACGTGAATTCCTTTTTTTATAGATATCCACCCCCAAGCTACACTTTTCGACATGATTCCATACAGTATGCATACAAAAACAACCTCTTTCTTTGTCATTTATGCATTGTAAGTTAATAATAACTCATTTGTGGGAGTTTTAGTGTAGAAAAATACACAAGGATTTTAAGGATTTTACGTGAAATTGCAACTTTTAGATGATTCAAACAAGAAAAGTTGTAAAAGTACTCATGTAAATTTTGTGTTTTGGTGTTTTGATCATTGTAAAATGGGGGTTTGTAGAGGAAAAGTAGAGTTTTTTGCATAAAAAGACGAACATGGGAGAATACAAGCAAGAACATGGTTGTATTCTTACCTGTATACCTCCAATACACATAACATGTAAGAAAAATACATATGTGAACTTTGTTTAGTGATGTGATCTTTTTAATTAAAGAGGTTCTAGTCAAGAATTTCACCTGTATTCATAACTGTGTTACCTTTACATGCCCTATTTAACACTTAGAAACACATGCATTCTTTTCATCATAAAGAGGTACACAAGGAAAAACATGCCGTGTTCCACTTGTAAACCTCTAGTTGATGCTAAAACACATTTTTCTTCTATCTTTTGCTTTCAAACATTTTCCTTAGATATCCAACAGTTAATAGAAGTTAAATTAACACTTATTAGAGTTTCTAAACTAGTTATTCAAATATTCTTAACCAAGATCAAAGTTAAGTAGTATTGAAATTCATGCAAATAGTGAAACATTAAGTACATGTTTTGTTGTCTACTATTTTTTTTGTGTTAGTAATAGTAATTGAATGAATTAATAAATATTTAGCTAGTAATTTACTTATTGCTTGTGTGTCACTCAACCTAGGGTAAGGTGGTAAATCCCTAAAGGGTACTCTAATGATCAATGTATGATGTTGTCCCCGAGAAGTTGTGTGGCAAAATGATTTATGGTAAGTTTAGGGGTTTTGAGGGCTAGAGGTGGCAATTTTTAAGCTAGGTTATATATATGTGTATATTATATTAGTTTGACAAGATTATGAATACTTTTGTATTGCATGTTATAAATAAATCAAAGATAATTAAAATTCAATGATATGTGATTTGTCTACTGTATTGTGTGTGTGAATTGTGATTGTTACTGCATGGGCATGTGTTTTTGGTACTCACATATGGGCTTAGGATCATCCCTTTATTTCCTTTTTAGTTGCAAGGTTTTATGATAAATTTGCAAATTATGATGAATCGAGAGAGGCTATTATAAAACTCATGAATTTAGTATAAATATGATATCGGATTAGTTAAAAGATTTTATTAAAAGTCTTAATTATAACTCACGTAAATTTAAAATTAAAAGGGAAATAATCATTTAAAAATTAAACCACGTAAAATTTTGAAATAAATGATAAAGTAAAATAAAAATCATAGGTTTAGGATAGCCAAAAGAAAATTTTCCCAGTAAATACTTACACTCGAAAAAAATTCAATTTAGTTTGGTTATAAAATTTTATGTTAAAACACCAAAGTTAATAAACTTATATAAATTATCGCACGAAAATGAACGAACTAGTAATTTGATATTTATCCACATCTACCAACCCTATCTCCTTAAATTGCCTTTGTTTCTTCTCCTTGTCATTTCATTATTCGTTTTTTCTTTCTTTCTTTCTTCTTTGTTTTCTTCTTCACTAGGAGGATTTCTATTTTCCTCAAAAACTTCAAGAATCCCCTAACTTTCTCATACCAATACAAATAAAAAATATAAGTACCTTACAATCCCTTTGAAGAAAAACTTCACATCAAGCCCTACTTGCTAAAAAAATTTCCCAAAATTCAAATTAAGTTAAAAAATTTTCACAAATTTAAAATTTAAAAATATATTTGTAGATTTAATTTTTATTTTAAATTTATGATTTAACTATTAAAATTAGCTTTTTAAATTTGTTTTTCATTTATTATAGATGAAAAACCAAAATTTACGCGATTTTCCCGAGAATTTTTTAAAAGTTTTTTTTTTAAACTAGAAGATCAAGATGATAAAATTTATGATATCTGCTTGTTAAAAGATTTATTTTTTTTGTTGTTATATATATTTATATTTGGGTTTTTGTAATTTGTGTAAAAAAAATCGGGCCAATTTTCATGTGAGCACCTAAATCATATGTTTTTTGTGTGGATACTCTTGGGTTGTAATGTATGTGCATAGAAATGGAATTCAGGCTTGTATGGGAAAAGAGTGTGGTTGTGTGGCTATTGTTGGTTTTTTTGGGTTTGAAGTTACTTTTGGCCTGTCGTGATGGGTGGAAAGTATGTGTGAAGTGTTGGAAAGGGAAAAAAACTTGATGCATGTGTGTGGTGAAGTGAGGGTGTTGTGTGTAATGTGTGATGTGTGGAAGTTGTTCCCACATATGTGTGTGAGTTGGAAGTGGTTTATGTTAGGTTAGATTGGTATGTGTCTTCTACTGGTCCAAATTAGTAAGCGTGTGTTCGGTAAGTGCTTGTGAAGGTGTGTGCATGCTTCGTTGTAAGAGTGAGTGTGTGCTCTATTGTGAGGGTGTGTGTAATCGTATGTGTGCACGTGTGTGTGAGTGTATATATGTGTGCTGTGTTTAATTGTTTATGTATGTTATCGTTTTGTGATCATGTGTGTGTGTATGTGTTTTGCCACAGTAAAGTGTGTGGGAGGATGTATTTGTGCGTGTTGCAGTAAAGTGTGCGGGAGAATGTTTTTTATATTTGTGTGTGCAAGTAGGTGCAAAGTAGGAGTGTAGTATATGTGCAGGGGGCTTACAGCATGGGTGTGCAGAGGTGGCTTGTGAGCGTATTGTGTGTGAAAAGTAGACAAGTTGTTGTGTATGCTACAACGCTATGTTTAATTGTGATATTTTATGTATATGTGTATATCCTTGCTTGGTTGCTACTATTTTGGAGTTAGAAGTAGTGTAAAATGGGTTGGGAATGAAGTTTTATGAAGAGATTAGAAGTTAGACGATACAGGTAAATACTGTTGGGGTATGGCTCATACTCCCCTACAATAGGAAAGCACGTGGCCCATAAATAGCTGTTATATATATTCTCTTTTCACTTGTAATTGAGTGACAAAAAAAAAAAAAAAAAGCAAGAGAGTGAGGTGCTAATTTTAGTGGAATCCTCTGCTGGACGTAGCCCTAATTAACGGGTGAATCAAGGTAAAATCTTGTGTCATTATTTTCTTTCCTTTTTTAACTTGCTTGTGCGGCCGACCCTAACAAATACCACCCGGACAATACAAAAATATCGTCCTAAACAATATAGTGAACGAAAAGGTCTAAAAATTTAGATATCACCATCTCGATGATGGCACTTAGCATTGTTATACCAATGCTATTACTACTAGCTTGATACCATGATTGCAACCTTGTTTTCTTCAAATTAAATTAATATATAAATTTGACTTTTTCTTTATGTAAGTTAGTGCTTATGTATACATATTATGGGACAAACTATATAGGAATCTAATTTTAAACACACACACACACATATATATATGCTTGAACAAAACTATTTTCATCCCATATGTATACTTAGGTTTATACATATAATTATATAAAGTCACAAGTATAAATCTCTATCTTTTCAAGCTAATAAATATTTTCCTTTGCTCGTTACATATTTGTAAGAGAATACGTTTTATGAACTTATCCTCTAGCTAAATTAATATATATAGTAACATTTTACATATATATATACAAATGGTTTAACTATCTATAAATAAAAATATATGGATGCCTACTCATGTACATACATATATATGCATAAGCTTAAACACTTAGAAAATATTTGATTGAACAAAATAATTTCTACCCCCACTACACTATATGTATATATATATAAAGGATTAAAAAATACATTCATACATACATATATATACATACATATATATATATATGTACGTTTTGCCCATATGAAAAAGGCTTGTAGTCTTATTTTTACAAATTTTAGGATTTTGATGATTGAGAATATTAGAAGGGTGCACATTTGGTTGTCTTGTTTGGTTTCTTGTATGTAGATGATTGAACACTTGAGTAATGGAATGACTCAATTGTTGTCGAGGAATACGAATTGTAGATCAATCCTAGTTAATTGGATTATGATGAATCAAGAATATCTCAAAGTGGTGTAATGTTTGATTTGTTTCCGTTTTGATACAATAATAGATACTTGATGTCTGATAGC
Source organism: Laguncularia racemosa (assembly GCA_037954665.1). Classification (NCBI taxonomy): domain Eukaryota; kingdom Viridiplantae; phylum Streptophyta; class Magnoliopsida; order Myrtales; family Combretaceae; genus Laguncularia; species Laguncularia racemosa. The sequence goes on from JBBMOL010000764.1 coordinate 54,252, forward strand.
CTGAGTGGCAGAATGGTTGATGAATTAAGTTGCAATATGTTACAATTGAGCTAGTTTTACATGTTACTTTATTGTGAAATTTTATTTCCTTGTAAATTATTTCCTTTATCTAATTTGTTTATTACATTAGTTACCTAAATCTAAATTGATATAATGATCTTTAACTAATAAAAATCCGATATGCATTACACAAGATATTGCATGAAATCAAAGGCCATCATTGCTACAAGGTGCATTGGAAGTAATTGGATATGATTACTATTCCACCTAAGTGATTAGGAGATTATCACATCCCTGATGATTCCAAGTCTAATCTGTCCTTGAGGTTGTTCATTACTCGATGTGCTAATTACACTTAAGTTTATGAGATTAAAATTAAGAGACAATTTCTAATGAAAAGATAAGATTAAATTAATTGGGTTGTGAGACCTGAGCATTGATGGTAGTGATATGAATTCCCAACCCAAAGCCAAGGGAGGCGTAAACCCTAGACTTTATGACGGTTATCGAAAGATTGGGTACGATGTTGCATTGTATATGGTTGTCCATGTATAGCATATGATTTGAGAACTTGCATGAATTGTTTGTCTGTGTGCAGTATTGAGAATATTGCACTCACATCTCACTAAGTCGTAGTGTGCTCACCCCTCTAAAGATTGTTTTGCTAGAAAATTTCAAAATCTTGGGAAAGGATAAAAGATGATGTGACAAGAGGAACCAGAACCACAAGTGTTTATAGTAAGATACTATTAATAGATTATTTAGATTAAATTTTATTTTAAAGGACTTAATGTAGGAATGGAATTTTTTAAAACTTAAATGTTTTTTTCCATTTTATTGTTTTTGGTAGGAGGTTCTAATTCTCTACAATTTAGTCAACCAGGGAAACATGAGAATCATAATTATGTTCTTATTATTATTATTATATAAAATTTATGATTAGTTGTAGAACCTGGGTAGATTTTGAGGATTAAAATGATAAAAAAATAAAATAAAAAATTTGTCTATATATATATATATAGGATTTCCTTCTAACCACAAACTACCTATCAGTATCATTTTGCAAGTCCTATCCCTTTAAGCCTCTAACCCCTATAAGTGCATTTCTCTGGTCATGAATTTATCTCCTCATCATAACGCTTTGAGTGTTGTTTTAAATGCCTTCTCATAAGTTTTAGACTTGTGTTTAACTTGAAAAGGTTTGTGACATGATAGAAATAGGCTAAATAACTAATTGCTAGTTTTTCCTGCATTTCACCATATGAGCCATTTCCTTAGACATTATTTGCCGGAAGCATAGTCTTTAGAGAAAATGGGTATGAAGATCTTAGGCCAATTGATGGCCTTAAAAGGTCTCTACCAATCTCTTCTTTACCACGAAGCTCTTCATTGACTTTAAAGGCACATATACTAGCAACTTCAAGGTTATTGTATAGATGATCAATGAATCCTATTTGAGTATCAAGGCCTCTAATGTTTAAAGAAAACTTCATTGTCATATCCTTGCATATTAGAAACCGATGAAGCAAAGTGCGACATAGCTTGGTTAAGGTGGCTTAGTTTAAATTAGAATCCATAGGGGCTACTGTAAACACCATCTATGAATCTCCTCTTGAGTTGCTTCAATATTTTTTGTACCTTTTTATTTACATGGATTTATTTTATAGTCTTGATTACAGAGGTATATGGTATATTTAAAAGAAGAAAATAGGAGATATGTGAAATCTAAAATTAACATTGTACCAATTGATAGTGAAACACAACATTGCATCATCACTAGGCTCTATCCTACTTCTCTTACCTTTTTTTTATCATTCCCTTTTGTATGTTCACCCTTCAAGGTCTTTAAGCCGGTCATGCATCTATAATGCATTATCATCCCAACTTTTATAAGAGCCTTTGAAGGATTAACTTGAACGACCCCTTTCATGGTAGATTTCACAATTCTTCCTTTGTATGATGCGATCCTCTTATCCATTCCAATAAAAGAACATGCTATGTCTAGAAATTTTTGCTTCTCCTCATATTTTAATGCTTCATAGCTTATCCTTAGCTTGTTTTAGACATCCTCATAAGGTCCACTTTGTAGCTTTTCAAAGGTTTCCCCCCATATTTTCCCTGGTTCTACAAGAAGGAAAGATCCAATTACCTCTAAAGCCAAAGGAAGTCCTCTAATTGCTGATACAATATTCTTAGATAGATTTATGTACTTAGATGCTGGTAAACCCCCCTTTTAAAGTCATGTGTGAAAATAGACGAAGGGCTTCATCAAATGATTGGCCCGACTTTTAAATCCTCCCACTTGAGATACATCCAAAGCATCTTTATTTCTTGTAGTGATAAGTATCCTACTTCCTCTAACAACTAGTCAACATCAGCAGAAAGTGCAGTTATTCGATCTTTTTTGTCAAAATCATCAAGTAAGATTTGAACTTCTTTGTTGGAATTCTTTGACTAAGCACTTGAACTCCTTCATCAACACTAGCAAACTCCATTATAGATATTTAGATTTGGTGATGTCTAAGACCAGTTGAGTTTTGTAGCTTTTCAAGACCCTTGGTATAAAGATATTTCCGAATGTCTTTGAGAAAGTTGGAGTACTTAAAATGTTTTTAAGATTTGATTATAGATATCATGGCAAGAGTAGTATTACCAATGCCACTGATATCATAAATTCCAATTATCCTTACATCGTTGTCTCAACCTGTAACATTTCATAATATCTTTTTTACTCTATCTTTGACTCCAAATATATTTGCTTTTTTTTTTTTCAGTTCACTCCGAAACTTTGAAACCACTTAGTTAATTTCCTTTCATTTTGCCATTGTTCCATATCAAGTGGATGTCTTTGCCATAGAACACGAGAAAACTATATTATTAAGCCAAAATGCAAACAAATGTAGCTTAGTTGAAATCTTGAAGATCTAATTATTTTAAATTGTGGTACATAGTTAAATTTTACCCTTTCCCATGATTTTTTTTTCATTAGGGTTTAAAAGTGATTATGTGTCAAGATTGGACAAGATGTTGTTGTTATGTACACAAAACACTTTAAAATTTATTATTTTTAAGTTGTTTGAAAGTTATTTCAAATTTTAGGTAAATTTAAATAAACATTTCACTGGTGACCAAGAATTTCATTCGATTAAATAGAAAGACAGTTGTTCACATTTCCAAATCTCTCAAATCATATCCTTTCTCAGAGATTTATTTCCTTAAGCCTAAGATCTCTATCATTGTAAGTTAAATTTGAGAAGAATAAAATACTCATTGAAGTGGGTAGATTAGTAAAAGTAATAAATAATAGAGTTAGATCATTAGGTATATAAATATATACTGTTTTATTACTATAAAAATGATCATTTGATAAATAAAACTAAATTACACAAATATACAAAACTCCAAAAATTTGCAACCTTGTTGACATATGTGAGATTGTGTACGAAATAATGACCTTGAGTTCTAAAACATGAAAATTAAAAAATCCACCAAAAATAGCAAAAGCAAAGAGACAACTATAGTGAAGTTTTGAGGACAAAACTTTTAAAAGGGGGAAGAATGTAAAACCCGTAAAACTTAGTATAAATATAATACCAAATTAATTAAAAGATTTTATTAAAAGTCTTAATTAAAACCCCGTGTAAATTTAAATTAAAAGAAAAAATCATGCAAAAACCAAACTGCATAAAATTTCAAGATAAACGTTTAAAGTAAATTAAAATACAGGTCTAAAGTAATCAAATAAAAATTCTGAATAAATACTTCTCTTCTCTTCCTTCTTTAGCAAGATTTTTTTTTTCCTCCCAAAACTTCCAAAAAATCTAAACTTTTCCATACCAACTACAAATGAAAAATCTTTAAGCCACCATTATAACCCTTGGAAGGAGTACTTCGCATCAAGATCCCACTTGCTAGGTAAAATTTCATATTTTAAATTTAAGTTAAAATTTACACAAATATTATATTTATAGATTTAATTTTTAGTGAGTTTAACTTTTTAGAATTAGATTTAAGTTTTTTAAATCCATTCATTTACTAGGTGAAAGATCGAATTTACACAATTTCCCAAGGATTATTTAAAGTTTTAAAATTAATAGACCTAAGTAAGTGAGAACTCTATATATGCTGCTTGTTGTGACGTGATATATTATGTGTGTATACATTACTACATATATGTGTGTGTGTGTGTTTGTTATTGTAAATATTGTGTAAAAATTAATTGTGGCCGTTTTCCCACGTGAGCAGGGAAAAATCATGTGTTGTTCCGTGTAGATGATCTATGGGTTGCTTTTGTATGTGCATAGAAATGGAAATTATTGGCACAGATGGACATAGAGTGTGGAATGTAGGCTATTATTGGTTTTGTTGAGTTAAAGTATATGTTTGCCATATCTTGAGTGGCAAGTATGTGTGGAGTGTTGGAAATAGAGTAGAACTTGTATGCATGTGTGTTGGGGGAAGTGCATAGGTGTACGTGTAATGTTTGATGCTATGGAAGTTATTGCCACATGTGTGTGCGGTTGGAAGTGGTTTGTGTTGGGTTGGATTGGTGTGTGTCTTCCCTAGTTCAGATGAGTGTATATGTGTTTGGAGAGTGCTTGTGAAGGTATGTGCTTGCTCTATTGTGAGGGTGAGTGTGTGCTTTGTTGTGAGGTGTGGTGATCTACATATGTGTGCCGTTTTTTTGGATTGTGTATGCATGTTATCGTGTGTGTTTCATGTATGTTTTCTGTGCATGTGTGTGCTGCAGAAAAGTGTGTGGAGGATGTATTTGTGTATGCAACAATTGTAGAGGGGGAGTGTAGTGTATGTGAAACATGGGTGTGTAGAGTGGGTGTTTTAAAATGTGTTGTGTGTGTAGTAGAATAGTTGTTGTGTATCCTACAATGTTGTGTTTAATTGTGATATGTTATGTATATGTGTATTTCCTTATTAACTGCTGCTATGGTTGTTGTTTGGTTGCTATTGTTTTGGAGTGAAGTAGTGTAAAATAGGTGGGAATAAAGTTTTATGAAGAGATTAGAAGTTGGACAATACAAGTGAAGACCGTCTTAACTTACAAAAATACCATCCTAACGGTATAGGGAAAAAAAGGATCTAAAAATTTAGATATCACCATCTCGATGATGGCACTTAGCACTATTATGCCAATGCTATCACTACCAGCTTGATACCATGATTTAAACTTTTTTTTCTTCAAATTAAATTAATATATTAAACCTAACTTTTTCTTTATATAAGTTAATGCTTATGTTATCATATTATGGGGCAAACTATATTATTATATACACATATGAGAATCTAATTTAAATATATGCTTGAATAAAACTATTTTCACCTCATATGTATACTTGCGTTTATACATATAAATATATAAAAGTCACAAGTATAAATCTCCATCTTTTCAAGCTAATAAATATTTTTTTTTTACTCATTACATTTTTGTAGAGAATACTTTTTATGAACTTATCATCTAGCTAAATTAATATATATATAGTAATCTTTTTACATATGTATATATACATAGGGTTTAAAACTATCTATAAATAAAATATATATGGACATCTACTGATATACACACATATATGTGCAAAAGCTTAAAGACTTCAAAAATATTTGACGGACAAAACATTTTCTCCCCACTACATTATATGTATATATATTATAAAAGGGTTAAAAAATATATACATATATATTATATGTACATTTGCCCTTGAAAAAGGCTTATAGTCTTATTTTTACAAATTTTGGGATTTTGATGTTTAAGGATATTGGAAGGGTGCACTTTTGGTTGTCTTGTTTGGTTCTTGTGTGTAGATGATTAAATGCTCAAGTAAGGGAATGACTCGGTTGTTGGCAAGGGATAAGAATTGTAGACCAATCCTAATTGATTCGATTGTGATGAATAAGAATGTCTTGAAGTGGTATAATGTTTGATTTGTTTCTATTTTGACGCGAAATGGATACTTGATTCCAATAGCTAAGTGGCAGAATGATTGATGAAATTAAGTTGTAATATGTTACTGTTGAGTGGTTTTGTGATGCGAACCCTAGGTATTTTAAAACCCTTTGAAACCCGTCGATCGTGATTTGAAATCGGATTCCCAAGAATCATCTTGAACAAGCGATGAACGGAACTAGACCCCAACCATACCTGTTGATTGAAACCTAAGTTATCAAGATGACTTCCCCAAGCGTTTAGATCGAAGAAATCGAAAAAGAGTTCTTTCGCAAAGAACAAAAGAGAGAGGGCTCTCAAAATATCTATTAAATAATGAAATATCTGTAATAATTCCCCTAGCGTATCTGACAAGAGGGTATTTTATACTAAGAAAAAATAAAATACACGCGTATACACGGCCTCCTACACGGCCGTGTCTCCAAGCGTGTATGTTGCGGGGCATGCGAGAACAAAGTACACGGTCTCATACACAGCTGTGCCTCTAGGCCGTGTATGTGTCTGTGTATATGACGAGCCCAGTACACGGTTTCATACACGACCGTGCCTTTTGGCCGTGTTTCCTCTGTGAAATTTCGACTGGGACACACGGTTGTGCCCTGGCCGTGCTGTTAGGCCGTGTAAGTATACACGGTCGTGATCATGGCCGTGTATAGAGGCCGTGTATGACCCTGTTGTTTCCCTTCATTCCTTCCGGTTCCTTCTCTTGCAGCTCCCTCATTTAATCCTTGCAAGCTTCTCTCATCCGCTTAGCCTGGCTTTGTCATTGGACCTCCAATACCAGGGTAACGGGTCATTAGACTTTGACTCTTGAACTCTTGTTGCTAGCTGATACCCATCATTCCCTCCTTTCCCTCGAAAAGATTCGTCCTCGAATCACCTGCATCATATAAAAGTAAGATCAAAACTTTTAAAAGTTGCGTTACATTACCATAGTGACTTGGTAAGTCAATCTTGTAAGCGTTACATTGTTTGCATTCCAACACTTGGAATGGCCCATCTCCCCTAGGGTGCAACTTAGATTTTCGCTGTTTCGGCAAATCGTCCTTTCTCAGGTGCACCCACACCCAATCTCCGGGATGAAAGACAACCTTCACACGACCCTTATTGGCCTGGCGGCATAATGCTCATTCTTCTTCTCAATGTTAGCCCGAACTGAGCATGCAATTCCTGCACAAATGCTGCCTTTTTCTTTCCATCAAGATCAACAAAATTCATTAACAGGCAAAGGAAAAATTATCCAGGGGAAAGTCAAAGGATTAAAAACCTACCAATCTCAATGGGGGAGTAATGATGTGTGGAAATGCACAGTCTTATTATATGCAAATTCTACATGTGGTAGACATTGCTCCCATTGTTTCAAATTTTTATGAATCACAGCACGCAACAGGGTTGAAAGAGTCCTATGACTACTTCGGGCTGACCATCAGTTTTGAGGGTGTGCAACAGTGAGAACAACAACTTAGTGCCTAGCCTATTCACAAAGTACGCCAAAAATGACTCAAGAATTTTACATCCCTATCACTCACAATAGAATTGGGCAAGCCATGCAATGCACAATCTCTCTAAAGAAAAATCAGCAATATTTGTTGTGCATCATTAGATTTAGAAAAAGGCAATGAAAAGAGCCATCTTACTTTAAAACCCATCAACAACAACAAATATGCTATCCTTTCCACTTTGAGACCGTGGTAACCCTAACACAAAATCCCTAGAAATGTCAGTCCGGGTTGATTAGGCACGGGTAATGGAATGTATTCTCCATGGGCATTATTTGGATTTAGCCCGTCTACATGTAATGCACGTGTCACACACAGTTTGCACATCACGCTTCATTTTTGGCCAATAAAAGTGTTCATGCAAAATATCTAAAGTCTTTTTAACACCAAAGTGTCCCATTAAACCACCCCATGTGTTTCCCCCACAAGCAATTCACGCACAGAACTTTTTGGCACACTAACCTATTTTCTTAAACAAGTACCCTCATGCCTATAAAAGTCAACATATCAGAAATCAACACAAGCGGCCCAAACTTGACCAAAATCAGCAAACAGTCTCATACAATTCCTTAATAAGTTCAAATCCAAGCAATCTAGTATGGGAAAGAAGTCAAAAGTGAATACCTTCGAGAAAGTGCATCAGCCACCACATTCTCTTTTCCTTGCTTGTATTTAATCACATACGGGAATGTCTCAAAGAACTCCAGCCACTTTGCATGCCCCTTGTTCAACTTACCTTGAGTTTTCAAAAACTCAAACTCTCATGATCGGAATGAATGATGAACTCCTTAGGCCATAGGTAATGTTGCCAAGTTTGCAAGGTCCTCACTAAAGCATATAACTCCTTGTCATAGACTGGGTAATTTAATGCAGCGCCATTGAGTTTTTCGCTAAAATAAGCGATTGGTTTGGATTCCTGCATCAAAACACCCCCATACCTTTCCCAGAAGCATCGCATTCAATCTCAAAAACTTTCTCAAAATTAGGTAGAATTAAGTAATTTGGGGCATTAGTCAACTTTCCTTTTCAACGCATTAAAAGCCTCCCCAAAGCACTTTAGTCCACCTAACTCAGCATTCTTCTTAACAAAATCATTTAAAGGAGCAGCTATAGAACAAAGTCCCTAACAAACCTCCTATAAAAACTGCTAAACCCCTGAAAAGCTTCTGACCTCACGGGTTCCCGGTGTTGGCCACTTCCCCGATCGCCCTTTACCCTTTTTTTAAAACCCTTTGCAATCCATTTGCCCCAAAACAAATTTTCCCAAGAAAAAAACCCCCATTTCCTACAAAAGGTTTTCCTTTTAAGTTTTCATAAAAACTTGTTTTTGCCCAAAAAATAAAAACAATTTGTAAATGTGAACCCTTTTTCAATTTTAAAGTGTTTTCTGGAAACCCAAAATATCTTTTAAAGTAGGCAACCCAAAAAATTTCCAAAGAAAACGGAAAAAAACCCCGATTCATCAACCCCATAAAATGTTTGGCGATTTGTTAATCAAAAGGCATTAAACCCCTTTATATAAACCCTGTTTTTTGTTTTTTAAAAGCCCCTTTTCCACTCATTCCCCCCTTTTATGCGAATTTGGTAATAAACCCCCTTTTTAAATTTTAAATTTTGGGGGAAAAAAAAACCCCGGCAACCCCCCAACTATCCCCAAAATCATTTAAGTTGGGGTAGGGTGTCTATACTTAATTTGATCTTTTTGATTGCTCGACGTTAAACACATCCGCCGGGGTTCCTTTCCCCTTTTTTTTGGGAAACCCGGATGGGCAGGAAAGGGATGGAGAGGTTTTCTACCAAACCCCTTCCCCTAAAAGATCCCTTTTAACCTGCCTTTTTGGGGTTTTCCCTTTTTTTTCCTTTGGATTGGCCCCCAAAAAGCTGGGCCGGGTTAGGAATGGGGAAAACCCCGGGATAAAGTCAATTGGTTTCCCCAATTTCCCCTTATTGGAGGCAATCCCCTTTTGGTTTCCTCCTCAGGAAAAAAAGTTCAAATTTTTTTTCAAAAGGACACAAAACCCATTGGCAAAAAAAAAGTTAAAGGGGTTTTTTGTGTAAAAAATCCCAAAACCCTTTTAACCCTGGGGGACCAAATGTTGTTTTCCCGGCCAACTATTTCATTTTAACCCCATTTTTTTTGAAAAAACCCCTTCTCCCGAATTTTTCTCCACCCCAGTGGTTTAAAAAATTTTACTCTCTTGGCTCACAAAATGTTTGCCTTCACTTTTCTTTCTTTTTCACTCTTTTTTTGTCCCCTCAAAAATGTTTTTTCTAAACTTTTTTGTAGCCTTCCCTTGATTTCCAAACCTCCCCTGGTTTCTTTTGGGGAGTTGAACCCAATTTCTCTTGTTTAAAACAAAAGAAATAATGGTTTTTGTAATCCCTCCTACATTACCCCCCGAAACGAACGCCATTGGGTTCCCCCCAACAATATGTGTTTGCCTGATGGGAAAACATACAATCACCTCAAACATGAAACTCCCAAAAGAAAAAAAAATTTAAGGGCCTGCCCGGGGACCCTTACTTCCCCACCTCAAAATTAAAAACCCCCTAACCCGGTTTGGTTTATGATGCTTCGAGTTTTTTAAAAAAACAACATAAACCCAAAAAGGTACTAGAAAAATTAGTACAGCTACCCCTTTTCAATGTCAAGGCATCCTTCTTTTGCCCATGAACCCGGGGTTTTTTTGAAAAAAAATGCCCCACGTTTAACCCCCACCATCTCTTGGATGAGTATAAGGACCCCCTAGAAATAGCAAATTTCCCCATTTAGGGTCCCCCAAAAGTCCACATACTAAAATTTCCCAAAGGTGGCCCGGTCATCCTGGAAATAATATTCCCCATCTCCATTTTCCCCAAAGAAACATGGTCCCTTTTTTTTGGGCCCTTGGTGCAAAATGTCCAAACCCGAACCGGAAAAAATTTTTACATCACGGTTTTAGGGAAAGGTTTTTTTGTGTCAGATTTACCCTTTTGAAAGGAAAGAATGAAATTTTTGGGGGGTTTGCCTCCTTTTTTTTGGTTTTTGAGTTTGCAGGTTTTTTTCCAATTTGAATTCCATGAAAAGGGTTTGAAGTCGGCCCCCAAAATTTGAATTCCCCCTTTTATTAATTTTTTCCTTTTCCCTTTTATTGCCTTTTGCAGCAATTTCAATATTCCACATAATGTTGTAAGTCTTAAATACTCAGCGGAAATTTCCCCCTTCAAACCCCTTGAGGGGAAATTTGCCATTTTTAAACCTCATTTTCCCCATCCACGTTTTGCTTTTATCATAGTTCTCCATCTTTATAATAGCCCCACACTTTTGGACCCTTTTTGTCAACCCTGTAATTTCCCTTTTAAATCCCTATAATAATGTTTGGGATAAATCTTCCATTAATTTTTTTCATCTCATTCCAAATGCCAAAAGGCCTCCCCACCATACCTTTTTCCTATTCGACCCGTTTACCCCCCTAAAAATGGATAATAAAAAAATTTAATTGCAGTTAAATTTTTCTTCTTCTCCTCACTTGTAATTATGGGAATCAAATATATGGTCCACTTTTCTCTCCCACCCAAATACAGCTCTTTGGGTCATTCTTCCCCTTTAAAGGAAGGTATCTTCATCTTAATATTACCCAAATTTACCATCCGTCGTTGGGTATCTCTTCTCTCCTCATGAAACCATATTCCCCTGAATCAGTATCCTCATTCTCTTCTATACTCACTCCACCACTTGAATGCCTAATTGGTTTCTTCTCCCAAAACATTACTACCTGACGGTTTCCTTACTCTGCTCCATCTTATCCAACCTCTCATGAACTTGCTCCATTTCAGCATCAACATTTTTCTCATCTCACCGAATAATGCTTTAAACATCAATTTTTTATCTTCGCCTCCTTCTCTCCATTAGTAGGACTTTGATCAGACATATTGCTGCAACAAAGGGTTAGAAATAACACAAAAAAATAAAAATAAATAAACCTCACACTTCTCTCCCTCACCCGTTTACACTCACAGATGTGAATTCACTCGTGTTTCGTTCAATAAATAGATAAAACCTCACAACTCACTCTTATAGGCTCTTTGATCAGAACTCAATCAAATTTCTTTAACATAAACCCCTAAGGCAACTCACTTTTTAAACAAACGGTTCCAATTCAACAGCCAATTAAGGGGAAAAACGGACAAGGGCTCCAATAGGGACACAATGAATACCACGAATGAACGATAAATATAGATATGGATTACTGAAAAGTTCTTCCTTTTTTTTTTTGATATGAATTTCTCTTCTTTTTCTTTTTTTTTTTTTTTTAAACCTAAGCTAATTTGTCTGCGATTTGCAGTGGGCCCCAGTGGAAAAAAAAGGCAACGAATTTGCCTTGCTCAGGAGGATTCGAGAACAACAACAGAACAAAGCAAATTTTCCCGACGAATTTCCAGACAATTGAAGATATATATATGAAAACAAATTTCCAGATGATTTTTTTTTTTTTGAAGGGCAACGTAATTAATAGAAAAGGATAGAATTACTTGAATCAAGAAGCCGAGGCTCTGATACCGAATGATGCGAACCCTAGGTATTTTTAAACCTAGAACCGTCGATCGTGATTGAAATCGGTATTCCCAAGAATCGTCTTGAACAAGCGATTTAACGGAACTAGACCCCAACCACACTTGTTGATTGAAACCTAAGTTATCAAGAAAGACTTCCCCAAGCGTTTAGATCGAAGGAAATCGAAAAGAGTTCTTTCGCAAAGAACAAAGAGAGGGGGGCTCTCAAAATATCTATTCAATAATGAAATATTTCCCTAATAATCTCCCCTAGCGTATCTGACAAGAGGGGATTTTTACTAAGAAAAAATAAAATACACGCGTAGTACACGGCCCTCCATACCGGTCGTGTCTCCCAAGCCCTGTATGATGTTAGGCATGCGACGAATAAGTACACGGTCTCATACACGGCTGTGCCTCTAGGGCCGTGTATGTGTCTGTGTATATGACGAGCACAGTACACGGTTTTCATACACGCCGTGCCTTTTGGCCGTGTATTCCTCTGTGAAATTTTGACTGGGACACATGGTTGTGCCACTGGCCGTGCTGTTTAGGCCCTGTAAGTATCACGGTGTGATACACGGCCGTATATAGAGGCCGTGTATGATCCTGTTGATTTCCCTTTTATTCCTTCCGGTTTCCCCTTTTCTTGCAGGTCCCTCACTAATCCTTGCAAAGCTTCTCTCATCGCTTAGCTCTGGCTCTTGTCTTTGGACCTCCAATACCATGTAACGGGTCATTGGACTTTGACTCTTGAACTCTTGATGCTAGTGATCCCCATCATTTTGCATGTCTCTTTATTGTGAAATTTTATTTCATTGTAAATTGTTTGCTTTATCTGATTTGTTTATCAAATTGGTCACTTAAAAACTAAATGATATAATGATATTCAACTAATAAAAATCCGATAATGCATTGCATAAGACATTACATGAAATCGAAGGCCATCACTACTATAAGGCGCATCGAAAGTATCGAATAGGATTACTATTCCACTAAGGGCAAAAATAAGTGATTAGGAGATTATCGTTGTTCCTATTGGTTCCAAGCTTGATATGTCCTTGAGGGTATTTAAATTTCTCAGTGTGCTAATTACACCTTTAGTTTATGGAATTAAAATTAAGAGACCCAAATTTTTAATAAAGAGATAGTATTAAATTAATTGAGTTATGAGACTTGAGCACTTATGGTAATGATGTGAAACCCTAAAACCCCAAGGACAAGATGCATAAACCCTAAAATTTCACTGATTATTGGAAGACTACATGGATATTACATTGCATATGTTACCCATGCATGACATATGATTTGAGAACTTTTTGTGAATTGTGTGTGTGTGTACATTCTTGAGAGTATTGTACTCTCATCTCACTGAGTCATAGTGTGCACACCCTCTTTAGATTATTTTGCAGGAAAATTTCAAAATCTTGAGATAGGATAAGAGATGATATGACAAGAGCTACACAATCAAGAGTGATATAGTAAGATATGTTTAACAAATTATTTAAATGAATTTTATTTTCATGGACTCGATGTAGGAATGGAATTTGTAAAACTTAGATGTGTTTTTCCATTTTACTATTTTGATAGGAGATTCCGATTCCCGCGATCTTAGTCCACTGTAGAACATGGGAATCTATAGTTTATTCTTATTATATGATTAGTTGTAAATTTATTAAAAAATTTAATTAGCACCCCTGTCGTTGTAGTTTAATGAAAACTTACAAGCCCTACTTTGTAGTGTGACAATTTATTTTATTATCAAAATGAAAATTGTGGAGATTATTATTATTATTATTATTATAGGAACAAAGTGGAATTTAGTTGAAAAACCTATTTTTTGTCATGCTTAGAGATTATGAGTTGATTCTTATTTTCTTAGTTGTCCCTTCTTTATATGCCAAGGAGATGGTTTCTATAAATGTTGTTGGGGACTTTATCTACTTTGATGTTGTAGTTAAGACTAGTTTCTCTTGTTTACTCCTGCTTATAATTGTGGTTAGAATAACTTGCTTACGAGTCGTTCAGTTTTTTATTTAGAGATGTAAGGTTGAATGAGAAGTTGAAATTGAACATGTTTGGAGTTGCAAGTGTGGAAATGAGCTTTTCATTGTCATTAAATAGTGTAACATATGGGGGATTGTAGCATTTCAAGTTTTTAGAATGCTAAAGTTCTAATACTAAGTAAAACACTAACAAAAAACTTTTATACATGTAGATGAAAATGCCACATGTAAAATAGGTTGGCTTGGTTATCCAATACGTTAAGGCATTAAATTAATTGTTTAAATTTAATTATTTTCCTAAGTTTTAAATTTTGTCTAGTCTATTTAATTTGAGAATATCCATTAGCTAAGATTATTGTACACATTATCTAAAAGAAGTAAAAGGGATGAGTATTGAATTCTAGTATGGGTGAAAATAAACCAATTGAGCTCTTAATTTTTTTTTTTATTATTTTAGTGAAAAAAATTAATATGAATTCGCATCTTCCTAAGATATTGCAAAAAGTTTTGAACCATTACTAAAAACCTATAAATAATGTTCAAAGTTTGTTAGCAATGATATGGAAGGTAAGTTCATATTTTTAAAAGTTATAAAAGATTATATCATGTTTTGAAAACTTTTTGAAAGTCTAAATAGTGTTTCTACATCTAGCCAAGAATATTAAGTGTGAGTTTACTATTTAAAATGGAAAAAAGAAAAGGAGTGATATGATATTCCAAATGCAAATGTTGTTACTTTGTGATGGTGTCCAATGTATTAAGTAACACAATAAGAAAACGCATTTCATTGTTTAATAAGTGGCTAAAGATGAACCATATTATGTGTGTACAATACCGCTGTAGTTTGCATTAATTGGTTTATCTAAAATTTTAGGCAATTATTATGTTCCTTAACCATAAGTGCTAACATTGTATCCAATTCTATAATGGATTTTAGAGTATCAGCAATATGAGAAGGTTCAAATGTTACTTGTCAAGCATGAATATTCTATACTTCAAGCTAAGTAGATTACGAATAACTTAATACATTAAGAGGGACAACCACAATTCTAAGTTACTACTCGCCTTGGAAAAATTTAACAATTTTTTTTTCAAGCGATACATGCTTAGGTAAGTTAAAGGTAGTGTGTCTAAATTCACCTAAAGGAGTTGTATGGAGAGAAGAAGGCTATTTTATTCTTGTTACCTATGAGAATCGAACCTAAATTATTTACATGATTTAGGTAACACTTTAACCACACTAAATAAGTAAACCCTTACATGTGTAGACATTTTACAGTGGAAAACATAGCATCAATCACATGTTTTCCAACATAATAAACAAGAAGACATTAAATGTGCAAATTAGCATCGCTTAGAAAGGTTATGAGGGTGTGAACTTGTGGGTATACAAGTCTTCCTATTTGAAAAGATTATAATCTTTACTCTTATCAGTTCAAACTAAATAATAGTAATATAATAAATAAAAATATAAAGGTTGTTTTTATCAATGGAGATAAAAATGCAACATTTCAAGTAATAGTGGATGTAGATAATAGAGATAATAACTAATTATAAAGTTTCATATGGTTTATGTGAGAGAAGTAATAGTATTTTATAAGACGAAGATATAGAATATTAAAGACCTTTTCTGTTCATTTTTCCTATCATTTTGGTATTATGTTTGCATTGTTTTCAAATCTAGTATCTACTAAAATAACATATGAAAAGATAAAAGTACCTATTTAAAACCCCTCTATAAAATTAAGTATCTAACAAATCTATATAAAGTTGAACTTATTTACCCTATAGTTTATAAAACAAAATTAAAGTGTTTTTTTAATATAAAATATATCTCTAAAACCTTTTCCCTTAAGATACATGAATTCTCACTTCCCAACTCTCATTCTCATATACTAGCTTTAACTAATTATGATAAAATTAAAAAAATACAAATTGTCTAAATATTTAAGTTAAAAATAAAACAAATCAAGTGAAAACCTAAAATATTTCAAATGCTATATTCTAAATAGATACAAATCTAATATAGATAAGATAAAAATAAGGTATAGACAAATAAAAGACAATACAAAGGCTCTAACTAACAACAGTTAGAAACATCTAGTTAATTATTAAAAGGTCTATTAGTAATATTTTTGGCTTGACCATTAACCTTAGTTGAACCAATATGTTGCAAATAAATATTAAAGTCAACCTTTACACTAGAACAAACTAATGCATAAGCTAGTGAGACTGTAGTAATAAACGCTGAAGATGCCGCTCCTCAAAGCATGAGTGCCATTAAGGTGACATGGTAACTATGACATGTACTTAAGAGGGGGATTGCGATATATCATTAATAATAGAGATACAATAACCATTGTATGACCAAGTAGATAAACAGTTCCAATAATCACTTATGTTCATATTGAAACAATAAAAATATTTAAACATCAATCCTAAATGTGACATGCTTTCTTGATCTAGCAAGGATTGGAAATATGGTTAATTTGTTATTTGTGTAAATTAGACTTAGGTAAAGGGTCAATTCAACCATGAACCTATCCAAAATCGGCTAAATGGTTCATGGCCCTTTTGGCTTATTTAAAACCGGTAATGACCTGCCAATTAAGGATAGGTCATGGTGAGTCATGGCCTCCAACCAACCAAACTAGTAAGTCATGACCTTAAAAAAGAATAAATTAAATTAAATTAAAAATTGAATGTTTATTTAATATTATATTGAAAATTAAAACTATATCTTTAGTATGAAATAGGAAAATTTACTTTTCATCCACAGTATTTAATATGTTGTTATTAATTATACAGATAACAATGAAGACTAAGACTGACCTTTTTTTTTTATTTTCTTTTTTAAACTTTTATTTTATATCACTAATATTACAATTATATTTGAGTGTAGTTATGTATAAATAAAAGCAAATCATTTTCAATTTATTTGAAAATTGGGCTTAAATCTACATATTTTTTGGCTTATATTTTTTTTCTAATTCAATTTTAAACACTTGAGCTTTTATAACTAAATTTACTTTAAAAAAATTAAGTTATAGTTCACGGGTTCGAACTAGAATTGTGAACAGCCGGATCAATCAAGCTAGCCTAGAACCGAGTACTAATAGACCAGCTATAGTTCTTGCTTTTTTAAACCATGAGCCAATAATTTCGGACCTGCTTCCAAGCCACTTCGGCCTGTTTTCCAAGTCAATCCAAATTATACTTATACCATTCCTTACATGGAAGGTGCTAGCATGAGTAGATCGAGAAAGAAGTTCTATATCACGTGGGACCAAGAAGAAAATCATAGGACTTTAAGTTGTAGGACAAAGTTCAGTTGTTTTGCTAAATGCTAACACAATGGGTTTTCTTAAGTTCTACTCTATGGAAATTATTATTATTAGTTGCCTTCATAGTCGAAGAAAATCTTAGGACCAAAAGGGCCCTTTTCTCTTTGGGGCACGATACAAGACTATTCAGAATTCATTTTAGAGATGTAAGATTGTATTCATGTCAACAGATTGGTAAGCAAGCATGGATGAATGCGAGAGAGAGAGAGAGTCAAAGAAAACAATGCATGCGGAAGTTGCGGAAGTCGGATGCCTTGCCACTATTAAAACGTTTCTTCCTCTTCACTAAGTCAATTCGGCCATTTCTCCTTCCAACTTCCCGCCTTTTCCAATACCCTCATTTCATTTCATCACACTAAAAACAAAAATCATTAATTATAAAAAACCCTTCCCATGATTCTATCCATACCAATAGATAAATAAAAATACCATTAGACATTATATGCAGATTTTATTAACGAGTATCTTCAATGATTAATTAACAAATCTAAGAATTTTTTTTTTTCTATTTTCAAAGAATGGAAACCAAGTATACGAAAAAGATATAAATGTTTCTTTTTTTTTTTTACTGTTGCAAGTATAGTTAAAATATCTATCAATATTGTTCCTATTATATCAAATAAATGTATGGTTTTTATAAGTTAAAATCTTTTTTTTTTTTTCTAAAACAGAAGGTATTAAGGTCTTGATATATTATTATTTAATATATATCTTAAAATAAGTTGTAGATAACAACATATAAAATAATTACATAAATGATAAGATAATACATGTCTCAATTTTTCATTAGCGCTAACATGACATTTTATAATTTGTATAAGATCATGAAAGAAAATATGTGACTTTGAGTAATCTTTGAATTTATAAAATAAAGCAAGCACATCTTGATTGTCAAAGATTTTGGGTACCCACATTGTCCAATATTGAAAAAAAATAAAAATAATAATCTATGTTGTGTTATGTTTAGTTTATGTAGTTTGTCTGGTTGATGTGGCACCTGGCAGTCTGGCATGTGGGGCTGCAAAAGAGAGATAGAGAGAGAAAAAATAAAATGGGAAGAGAGAGGAAAGATGACAAGACAAGGAAAATTAGTGAAAGGAAACACATTGAGAGAAAAGCCTGAGAGAGACCAAAGATGAGGGTCCTCTGAGATCATCTTCTTCTTCAAAGGCAGTAATAGAAAAAAAATAATATTAATATCAACTTTAATATCTATGATCTTATAATCTTTGGGAGAAATTTTCATATTTTCAATCCTCAAATCTTTTCTTTTGAATTTATTTTCGTGGTTTTTTTACTCTTTTTTCTTTTGCTGCTTGAGTCTCAATCTCAACCCCCATTCTTTGTTTCCATCAAGCTTAGATATTCCTGAAAAGGGAACAGGTTAGGATTTTTCATCACCCTTTTGTCCCTTCCTTATGATAAACATTTATTTCTGTGCTGTTATGTTTCATGCAAAATTGTTTTGGTTATTTATTTATTTTTTTATTTCCTTGGATCACTTGTTCATGAAGGTATTGCATGCACTTTTGATTTTATCTTGTTCGTGATGGTTTTTGTTGATACTGTTCTTTTTGTGATGAATTATAGACTTGGATTCGGCATATGCAATCTTTGTGTAAAAGGGTGTTGTAGACTCGCTTTAAAAAAAAACATGAGGACATGATGTGATGTCGAAAATCACGAGGCTCGGGTTTTTTGCATT
>JBBMOL010000765.1:0-73257 GCA_037954665.1 Laguncularia racemosa
CCGGCGACCTTCCCTTTGCTGAAGGCTGTCGTTCCATCATTGATGGCCTCCGCTTCGTCCATGCCTTGATATATTATGTTTACTAGCTCGAGGCTTGAATTAGACTTGTGTCGACTTGCTTCTTGCTCTTGGAGTTCCATAACTAATCCTTGCAAGGCTTCTCCTGCTCGCTTAACTCTAGCTCTTGTCATTGGACCTCCAATACCATGTAGCGGGTCATTAGACTTTGGCTTGAGAACTCTTGATGCTACTTGATCCCCATCAGAAACTTTGTATTCGATATATACATTTAGGAAATGAAAAAGATACAGAACTTTGACGTTTAAGATAAACACAATTGAGTTTTTCTCTCTTACTCTTGTCAATCTTTAGATTGTGACGAGTGATGGCATCTAGATTGTTGTGTGTCATATCAACTAATCAGTGCTAAGACTATCATCTTGCTAGTACGTAATATCTTATAAGGGTTTAGGTTTTATGTTGTTGTTGTTTTAAATTGTTTAGATTATTGATAAGATCACATTATACTTATATTTTCTTTTGGACTTATATTAAATTTATTTCAATATTATAAGAAAATATAAAGAAATGATATTTAATGGTGTTTATTGTGAAAATTCTGGTTTTGAGGACCCAAAAGTAAATTACAAGTTAATTGGAGGAGTTTTTCACAAAATTGAAGAAGCGAGCGGAGGATTGCACGGAAGGCCGCCGGCCTTCATTACTCCCCGGATATCCATTGCGAAAATCTCTCCAAAATCGTATCTTAATTAATTTTCTTACTCAACTCCTCATCAGATCAACCTTATCATCCTCCTCTTTGGATCTATAAATAGGCCCCTTGTGTGAACCTTGGAGGCATCCCCTTTTGTTTAGCATCCCTTTTGTTTAGCATCTTTTGTTTAGCATCTTTTGTTTAGCATCCTTTGTTTTTCTTCTTTGTTTTAGCATCATTTGTCTTTCTTTTGAATCATTAAAATTCCCTTAGGAACTTTAGGATTTTACATTCTCTTTAATTCCTTTACATTTCATGTTATTCCAAATTTTAGTTTGAAGAAGGAATGTTATTTTGCTAAAGTTGCTTTCAATTGAAGAATTCGAGGAATCATTTTGGAAGATTGAAATTCTACAAGTTTTCTTGAAGATTATAGCAATTGTTTCATTTACTTTATTTTCTTTTATGCCATTTATTAGTCTATTCTTGTTGTTCAATATGAATTCCATTACACCTCTTTATTTCAATTATTTTTATGCAACTCATACTATAATGTTCTAAATCATCCTTGTGGGAAACATGATGAAGTCATAATTCAAACTAAAATGATCATTGTATTCATGTTATAGGAAATATAGATATACGGAATTTTCATATAAGAAGTCCTGCTATGAATTGTATTTTGTAATTGAAATCAATGCATAGGAATGTAAATGACTCGAAAGAGAAATTTAGGTTTTATTAGGAATTCCTAAGTAAGATTTAATAATTCATGTGGAAGCATCGTTATTGAATTTTATTAGAAATTGACCTAAGTGTTTCATACAATATTTTTATTAAATTTTTCACTGAGGGATTAGAAGAAATTATTTTAAAGATATTAGGCAATCATATAATTGGGAAATTTATGATTGTGAATTAGAATCCTCATTTGATTTGAATTAGCGGGAGCTATTAAATTAAATTGGGGTAACATTACTTTAAAACTTGATAAAGGATTAAGGTTTTGTTAATTTTTGGTGAAAATCCATATAGCTATGAGTTATTATAACATGAAGGCAATATGATTAGTAGAATTATGGTGGATTCTATTTCCCACCATCAATTCATCATTTTGCAAACACAATTCTCTTTTTGAGCATTTAGTATAATTCATTCAATTCTCATCAAATATCATTGCTTAAATAATAGTAGAAATTGATATAGGTCTATTACTTAATCAATCTTCGTGGTTCGACACTCTTCTCTCACTATATTACTTGATCCGATCCGGTACACTTGCCGGTATTTATTCATGCTCATTTTATATGTCTTTTTGCGTGGATCAAGTTTTTGGCGCCGTTGCCGGGGATTGATTAATATTAGACCATCTTCAGATTCTATTGTTAATTTAGGCGCAATTATTTTGTTACTTAAATTTGTTATCATTATGTGATCGTTTTCTATTCTCATTGAATTTCTTTTTATGTGCAAGAGTAGAAGTGCTGAACTTCTACCAATTAATCTTGAGATAGAACGCACCTTGCGACAACTTAGAAGAGAGCATAGAAGAAAGGAAGAAGAGAACATGGCAGATGAGAACAACAATCGAATTCAGGGTGTTGGTAGAGCACTTCGGGAATACACGATACCTGTTGTTTCAGGTCCTACAATAAGAAGACCAACAATTCAGGCTATCAATTTTGAGTTAAAACCAGCACTCGTTCAAATGGTTCAATCAAATCAATTTGGAGGATATCCAAATGAGAGTCCTGATGAGCATATTGCAGTATTTCTTCAATATTGTAATACAGTGAAAATGAATAATGTATCTGATGATGTAATTAGGCTACAACTTTTTTCCATTTTCACTTAGAGAAAAAGCTAGGGCTTGGTACAATTCATTGCCATAAGACTCTGTAACCACTTGGGTTGATCTCTCATCTAAATTTTTAAGGAGATTTTTTCCACCAGCTAAAACTGCTAGGTTAAGAAATGACATCACAAACTTCACTAAGTTTAGTGGTGAATCACTTTATGAAGCATGGGAAAGATTCAAGGAGGCAATTAGAAAATGCCCCCTTCATGGATTACCAGATAATCTCCTTATTGAGATATTCTATCTTAGTTTAGATGACACATTGAGATCTTTGGTAGATGTTGCTTCTGGTGGTGCACTAATGAGTAAGACATATGAAGAAGCTAGTGCTTTGATAGATGAAATGGCCTCTAGTGCACATAATTGGCAACATGAAAGAGGTAAGTCTAGAGTAGCATCTGCCAATGACATGGACACCTTAACAGCTCAGATTTCTGCTCTTACCGCTCAGGTAAGTAAACTCACCTCTGCACCATCTTTTAATGTTAATCAAATTGCTTGTTGTGAGTTATGCTCAGGACCACACTCAACTCTTGAGTGCCCGTCTGGAAACTGCTCCTCCTCATCCCATGGAAAACAGGTAAACTTTGTAGGCAACCTCCAGAGAGGTACTCAAGGACCATATTCGAATACATACAATCTTGGGTGGCGCAATCATCCAAACTTCTCATGGAGGAATGAGAATCAAGCACTTAACCCACCCCCTGGATTTCCCAGACAAACCTTTGCTCAGAATGCCTATTCCCAACAGCAACCCACTCAGATGGAAGAGCTCATGAGGAGCTACATGCAAAAGACTGACACCCTCCTACAAAACCAATAAGCTTCTATCAGAAACTTGGAGGGTCAACTCGGTCAAATTGCACAGCAGCTAAGTACTAGACCCTCAGGGTTTTTGCCTAGCAAAACTGAGGAGAACACCCATCATGTCAATGCCATCATGCTAAGGAGTGGTAAGGAAGTGAAGAAAGCTGAAAGGCAGGTAAAAATTCAAGAGAAAGATCCAAAGAAAGGTAAGCAGAAGGAGGAGGAACTCACACCCAAAGCACCAGTGTTGCAGCCTTATGTTCCACCTATCCCTTTCCCAGGAAGAATCAAGCAGAGGGAATTGGAAGCCCAGTTTGCCAAGTTTTGTGACATATTTAAAGGGCTTCAAATTAATATACCTCTCTTAGAGGCCTTGAAGCAAATTCCATCCTATGCCAAATTCATGAAAGAGCTACTCTCTAATAAAAGATCCATGGAGAGTGTTGAGAAAGTAATGCTTCTTGG
This sequence comes from Laguncularia racemosa, assembly GCA_037954665.1. Lineage (NCBI taxonomy): Eukaryota > Viridiplantae > Streptophyta > Magnoliopsida > Myrtales > Combretaceae > Laguncularia > Laguncularia racemosa. The sequence continues at coordinate 3,846 of JBBMOL010000765.1, forward strand.
CGAGAGTTCAGCTGTCATAGAGAAGAAATCTACTTAGCTACCTAGAAAGCTGAAAGATCATGGAAGTTTCAGTATCCCTTGCACCATTGGTAATATTGATTTTGAGAATGTTTTGATTGATTCTGGTGCAAGTATTAATTTAATGCCACTTTCAGTTTTTAGGAAGCTCGGAATAGAGTCACAAAAGTGCAAGAGGAGACCAATCACTGTGCAGCTAGCTGATAAGAGCATAAGGTTTTCCAAAGGTACAGTGGAGGATGTCTTAGTCAAGGTCGATAAATTCATATTTCCAGTGGACTTTGTCATACTGGATGTGGAAGAAGATGATGACATTCCACTCATTCTGGGTAGACCATTCCTAGCTACAGGTCAAGCTCTAATTGATGTAGGGCAAGGTAAGCTCACCCTTAGAGCACTAGACGACCAGGTAACATTTGATATGTATGATCCTGTGTTTTTGTCTAATGAGAAAGCAAAGTATTTTGACATATCTGCTGAGGGTGAAATTACTAACAATGATGTGGAGGAAGATGTAGGGCAAACCACTCTTGAAGCTGTCTTGAATGAGATAGATGATTGGGGGATGAGGATGAGCAATAAAACAAAGGCTGTGAGCAAATACCCCAGACTGAAAATGTTGTTGCTTTTGAGAAGACAGACCACTATGAGAAGCCACCAATGTCGACACTAATCCCCATGCAGACACTTGAACCTAATGTCTTTTCTAATCAATTGTTTGATTATGAGTGTCTGAATTTAGGAAATCCATGGCCTCACATTAATCCAGCGCCTATGACAAGAGAATTGCAGCAGCAGATTCAAGGCCAGTTAGATGAACATAGGGAAATCTTGGGATGGTCAAGGGCAGACATCCAGCAGGTAAGTTTGTTGATATCCACCTACAAAACATTGGTGGAAGCTGAAAAGAAGGGCACCATACCATGGAAGGAAGCTTGGAATCCTAATCTGAAAACGATGGTGTTGGAGGAGTTGTTTAAACTCCTTGATGTAAGCTAACCCTAATAGTCAGGCTGATGACTATAAAACAAGCGCTTCATGGGAGGCAGCCCATGCTCAATAAGTATATACACTAGTGTTTTAATTTCATTACAAAAAAAAAAAAAACTAATTCAAGGCTAGATAAGGGCCACCGGTGTAATCAAGACACTCTAAGGATGACAGACATTTTGGGAGGAATTTTCTTCCTGATGAACAATTTTGCACCAAGGAAGTACCAGTATTTCAATTTTTGCATTGATATTCTTTTCCTTAATTTTGTGCTATATTAGGAACAATGAGGACATTGTCCAATTTAACTGTGGGGAAGGGATTATAAATGTAGAAGTATAATGATTGCACACATCATGAGCTTACAAATCCCATGCTTTATTTATGTCCTTAAGTGTTTATCATCAATGAAATCCTGAAATTGACTTAGATTGGTGCCCTACTCGCCAACTGTTGTGACTAGTTTACATAGTTAAAATTTAATAGTAAAATCTCTAGAGAACGGGGTTTACCCTATGTTTAGCCTTTGAACTTGAGATTGAGTCCTTAAGTTGAAAAAACAAGCAAGTTTACTTCAAGGAAAAATTGGTTGGGATAAATCTCTCTTGAAATTTCTTTGAGAATACCTTAACACCTAGTGAAAGAGGTAAAGGAAATATTTTACTTAGTGATCCCTTAAAAAAAAAAAAAGAGCCTTTACTCCAATAACTCAAGAAAGTGAGTTAAAAGTATCCAATCTTAAATGTTAGTGTGATGAAGAGTTTGTAGGGGTCCCTTTAAAACCTGGTCACTTAGGCGATGAGCCCAGGATGTGCCGACTCAATGAACTCACAATAACGAGAAGGGCGGAAAGGCTAAAATTTAGTACCTTAATGAAAGCTAGGTTGACATGGGCGAGCTTTAGTCCCTCAGAAGAGTGATGTCTCACTCCGCTGTCAATTAAGGAAAATAAAAAAAAGGGAGAAATTCTAAGTAAAAATGGATACCATATGCTTTCACTTCTTGTTATCTTGTTTAGAGGAGTAAAATTGAGGGAGATTATACTTGCTAATAACCAATGAAGTTTAAATGAATGTTTTTCCTTAGGGACTAAGTATTGTTTTTTATTGTTAAACACTGGGATTAAAAATCTGTTGTATTTAGATTAACTACTAAATTTCAACTAGATATACTAGTTACAAATTTCAGTATGGTCAGAATAATGGGCACCAGAAGTTCAATGATGGATTTCTCTTGTTTAAATCAATTATTTTGCTTGAGGACAAGCAAAAGTTCAAGTGTGGGGATGTTGATAAGATCACATTATACTTATATTTTCTTTTGGACTTATATTAAATTTATTTCAATATTATAAGAAAATATAAAGAAATGATATTTAATGGTGTTTATTGTGAAAATTCAGGTTTTGAGGACCCAAAAGTAAATTACAAGTTAATTGGAGGAGTTTTTCACAAAATTGAAGAAGCGAGCGGAGGATTGCACGGAAGGCCGCCGGCCTTGAGCCGGCCTTCATTACTCCCCGGATATCCATTGCGAAAATCTCTCCAAAATCGTATCTTAATTAATTTACTTACTCAACTCCTCATCAGATCAACCTTATCATCCTCCTCTTTAGATCTATAAATAGGCCCCTTATGTGAACCTTGGAGGCATCCCCTTTTGTTTAGCATCCTTTGTTTTTTTCTTTGTTTTAGCATCATTTTTCTTTCTTTTGAATCATTAGAATTCCCTTAGGAACTTTAGGATTTTACATTCTCTTTAATTCCTTTACATTTCATGTTATTCCAAATTTTAGTTTGAAGAAGGAATGTTATTTTGCTAAAGTTGCTTTCAATTGAAGAATTCGAGGAATCATTTTGGAAGATTGAAATTCTACAAGTTTTCTTGAAGATTATAGCAATTGTTTCATTTACTTTATTTTCTTTTATGCCATTTATTAGTCTATTCTTGTTGTTCAATATGAATTCCATTGCACCCCTTTATTTCAATTGTTTTTATGCAACTCATACTATAATGTTCTAAATCATCCTTGTGGAAAACATGATGAAGCCATAATTCAAACTAAAATGATCATTGTATTCATGTTATAGGAAATATAGATATACGGAATTTTCATATAAGAAGTCCTGCTATGAATTGTATTTTGTAATTGAAATCAATGCATAGGAATGTAAATGACTCGAAAGAGAAATTTAGGTTTTATCAGGAATTCCTAAGTAAGATTTAATAATTCATGTGGAAGCATCGTTATTGAATTTTATTAGAAATTGACCTAAGTGTTTCATACAATATTTTTATTAAATTTTTCACTAAGGGATTCGGAGAAATTATTTTAAAGATATTAGGCAATCATATAATTAGGAAATTTATGATTGTGAATTAGAATCCTCATTTGATTTGAATTAGCGGGAGCTATTAAATTAAATTGGGGTAACATTACTTTAAAACTTGATAAAGGATTAAGGTTTTGTTAATTTCTGGTGAAAATCCATATAGCTATGAGTTATTATAACATGAAGGCAATATGATTAGTAGAATTAGGGTGGATTCTATTTCCCACCATCAATTCATCATTTTGCAAACACAATTCTCTTTTTGAGCAATTAGTATAATTCATTCAATTCTCATCAAATATCATTGCCTAAATAATAGTAGAAATTGATATAGGTCTATTACTTAATCAATCTTCGTGGTTCGACACTCTTCTCTCACTATATTACTTGATCCGATCCGGTACACTTGCCGGTATTTATTCACGCTCATTTTATATCTCTTTTTTGCGTGGATCAATTATTCGTTGTGAATATTAGTTGGGATTATGAGTGCAAGGTTTTGAATTAGAGTTAGGCACATCACCCAAGTTTATTCTAGAGGTTCCTGTTTTGTTATGGACCTTTTAAAAGATGATGTGCCTAAATCCACTTAGAAGCACATTTAAAAGACTCAAGAAAAAGCTAACTCAAATCAACAACAAATCGGCTCGAAAAGGGCAAGAATTCACATGAACCCTAATGAAGATGCAAGGACATCCAAACGTTCAATGTTGCAATTGTGAAACCTCAATGTTAATCTCTTCTAACAACACCCTAATCACATATAAACCCACGAAAATAATCCACAAATTCAAAAGAAAACTTCAATTCTAAGAACTCCTTTCCACAAGTGATAATCATGTTTTCAAGAGGAATTCTTCAAAGATGATTCGAATTCAATTGAAAGAGATCTTAATTAAACACAAGAATTCGACAACAATTAGAAGAAAATCTATCCAAGAACTATCTCAATTCACCCCTAGATATGACACACTAGAGAAGAAAAGAAATCACAACAAAATGAAATTGATACTACTCACAATTTCAAGGTGTTGCACTCGCCACAATTTCAACTCTTGGGATTGAAATTGATAAGAGTCTAATGACAATTAGGAACCCTAATTCTCACATGAATATGAACTCTCTATTCTGCAAAAAAAACCCCCCTCAAACCCTCTCTTAAGCAAGTATTTATACTTTCTACTCCTAGGGTTAAAAAGTGCTCAAAAATACAAGTTTGCCACTTTTAAGGTGGCTAACCCTAAATGAAAATTACAAGGAAATAAAAGTGTCCCAAAACCAAAATACAACCAAAATAGTTCATAAAACAATTACAAGATACAAAATAACATAAGTCTTCATGATCCAATGCCTCGAAATAGGAAAACAATCACAGCGGGTCTTTGATTGTCATCTTGAAAAACGTTCTGTGTCCAATGGAAGTTGTAGGACATATTGGCATCCCATGGAGAATTATCATTGTACCTGTAAGATTATTCTCAAATTTTTATTAGAAATAAAGACATAAGGTAATATGAGCAATTTAGATCATCATCCAAATTGGGTTCTGAAAAGGTTGATAGTGTCAGAAATTTTCCCATCATCTCCTCGGGCTCTGAAAGATTTGCCTTCAAATCTAGAGGATCAGTTGTGGAACTGAACCCTAGTATCTCTGTTGTCCTGCTCTTCTGGCTAATAATGGTAGTGGATGGATTTCTGATCTGCTTCTGAAAACCCTGGACCTCAGATGGAGTCATCGGTAATAGAACTATGCGTGACTCGCCCATGCTAAACATGTAGGTATTTTCAAACCCATCATGTATCACCCATCGATCATACAACCAAGGCCGACCCAACAGTAAATGGAATGCATGCATAGGGACTATATCACACAGGATCTCATCATGATAATTCGGTCCGACATTCATAGGAACCTTTGCCCTATGGGTAACATGCATACTACCTCTATTATCCAGCTAATGCAAGTGATAAGGACTAGGATGTGGGATAGTAGACAGTTGTAATTTATCTACCAGTGCAGCAGATATAACATTCGTGCAGCTACCACTATCGATGATGAGTACACAAAGGTTACCTCTGATTCTGTAAGAGGTATGAAATATGTTCTCCCTCTGAATATCACTGGTATCAGGAGATATAGATAAAGCCCTGCATAACACATTAAGGGATAGATATTTTCCTCTTGTATGCTCCTCAGGTGCGTTTGCAGTCTAATCATCATAATATTCCTGCAGTGCTGTTGGTAGATCTGTAGGTTCAATCTGTTCATGATCATCCTCAACATCCTCCCCAGTGTCTTCCATTACAGTCATCACTCTCTTATTTGGACACTGTGCAGCCATATGCCCAAATCCCATGCATTTAAAGCATTTTATCTAGCACGCTTTCCTACTAGTAGATCTGGGAACAGTCTGCCTCGTTTCTAGGGCCATGACCTCTTTACCCTTCCCAATGGGTAAATTTTCTCTCATAATGGTTGGGGTAGTAGTGTCCACTGCCTTTACTCCCTCACCTACCGCCTTTATTCCCCCAGATCGACTGTCGGCTGATATGGGTCTACTAACAGTACTGGGCCTACTGCTCGGAGCCCTAAAAAAGTTGGACCTCCTTTATCTCTCTACTTTTAAGGCCAACTGAATAGCCTCATCAAGTGTAGTATAGCGCTGCAGTTTAACAATACACGCTATTTCATATTTTAGACCTGAGACAAAACGTGCTATAGTTTGTTCTGGAGGCTCAACAGACCCACACCTAATCATAAGGGTCTCAAATTCCTGCACATAATCATCCACTGTTTTGCCCCCCTGCCTCAAGGTTTGCAGTCGCATAAACAGCTCCTGTTTGTAGTGCTCAGGAATGAACCTTTTCCTTAACAATCTCTTCATGTCCCTCCAGGTCTGAACCTTAGCCTCTCCATCCCGACGCCTGTTGATGATCAGATTCTTCCACCAGAGTGCAGCATACCCTACAAATTCAACAGCAGCCAATCGGACCCTGGTACTGTCATTGATCTCATAACATTCGAAGAGACCTTCGACCTTGTCCTCCCAGTCTAAGTATTCATCTGCTGATCCCTTGCCATCATAAGATGGCATCTGTAGTTTCACATACTCCAAACCCCGAGGTGGCCTGAAATCCCTATTCTGATTTAGGTTTACCCTAAAATTATCATCCCTTTCTTCCCTGTCTGGAAGATGCTCCTCACCCATCCTTCTATTCAAATTCCCATCTCCCACTACTCTATTTCGATGGGGGTTTTGTGGAGCTACTTGAGGTGGTGCCGGTTGGTTTACCACTGGTGGTTGTGGCAATGTCATTCTATCAACTCTAGTTGCCAGTGTAGCAACTATAGTAGTAAGATCCTGGAGTTGTTCTTCTAAAGTTCTCCTACTTGCCACATTACGACCCTGACCTCCACCAACCTGGCTATTGGCTTCATCACCAATTCCCCAATTCACACTGTCATTTGACATAGTTGTAGACTCCCGTATGCTGATCCTCAAAACAATTTGATTCAAGGGTACACACTTCACTACTTCACTTCCCTTAACTCCACATAATAGCAACTACAAAAGACAAACAAACCCTCTTAACGTTACAATTATAATATTGCCACTCACGTGTAACACTCTTCTCCACAACACGTCACAACAATACGGTGCAACAAATTTAATTTCCAAAAGTCACTCTACGACAACACACAAGTAACAACAACAATGATGATGAGTTACTTCCACGGCAATAACAAAGTGGATAATAATAACAAGTAGGCTTCCACTTCCACGGCAAATAATGATAACAAATGACTAATAGGTGACTTTCTACAAATGAATTCCGAATTCCAAAATAGGCAGCAACTTTCAATTTGAAATTCAAACCACTTCACTAATTGCAAACCTTCTTCAATTGGTAAACAATGAATTCAAATTCAAATAGCAATCATTAACTCCCACAACTTAATTACATGTGTTTGAATTCAAATAATTCCTTACTAATCAAAACTCAATGCAATCTGCAAATTGTACTCCACCAATTCAGAATTACATAATGGAAATCAAAACAACAAACTACACATCCTCCTCTATGCCACAATCAGCCACGACAAGGATTTGGTAAGTTTTTGCAAGTTCCAAAAGTTGTTGAATTAAACAACACTTTATACTTCTGCCCTTCCACAAAAATTATTGATCATAAAATGATACAACAACCTTCCCAATCCAACTCCAACAATCAGCAAATTAAATCCTAAGTCAAGGTAATTTCACAAGCTCAAAACCACAATAATCAACACAATTTGCGGTTTCACTAAATCAACCCTAATTGATGATTAACTCCACGAAATAAAAAATAATAATAATAATTCCCTTCTCTCAACATGTGCTCTGATACCCAAAAGATGATGTGCCTAAATCCACTAAGAAGCACATTTAAAAGACTCAAGAAAAAGCTAACTCAAATCAACAACAAATCGGCTCCAAAAGGGCAAGAATTCACGTGAACCCTAATGAAGATGCAAGGAAATCCAAACGTTCAATGTTGTAATTGTGAAACCTCAATGTTAATCTCTTCTAACAACACCCTAATCACATATAAACCCACGAAAATAATCCACAAATTCAAAAGAAAACTTCAATTCTAAGAACTCCTTTCCACAAGTGATAATCACGTTTTCAAGAGGAATTCTTCAAAGATGATTCGAATTCAATTGAAAGAGATCTTAATTAAACACAAGAATTCGACAAAAATTAGAAGCAAATTTGTCCAAGAACTATCTCAATTCACCCCTATATATGACACACTAGAGAAGAAAAGAAATCACAACAAAATGAAATTGATACTACTCACAATTTCAAGGTGTTGCACTCGCCACAATTTCAACTCTTGGGATTGAAATTGATAAGAGTCTAATGAAAATTAGGAACCCTAATTCTCACGTGAATATGACCTCTCTATTCAGCAAAAAAAATCCCCCTCAAACCCTCTCTTAAGCAAGTATTTATACTTGCTACTCCTAGGGTTAAAAAGTGTTCAAAATTACAAGTTTGCCACTTTTAAGATGGTTAACCCTAAATGAAAATTACAAGGAAGTAAAAGTGGCCCAAAACCAAAATACAACCAAAATAGTTCATAAAAAAATTACAATATACAAAATAACATAAGTCTTCATGATCCAATGCCTCGAAATAGGAAAACAATTGCAACGGGTCTTTGATTGTCATCTTGAAAAATGTTCTGTGTCCAACGGAAGTTGTAGGACATATTGGCATCCCATGGAGAATTATCATTGTACCTGTAAGATTATTCTCAAATTTTTATTAGAAATAAAGACATAAGGTAAATATGAGCAATTTAGATCATCATCTAAATTGGGTTCTGAAAAGGTTGACAGTGTCAGAAATTTTCCCATCAAATATTATGTTTACTTGCTACCTACTCTATGTTAGGCTTAGCTTTTTAAAATTTTATGTTGAAGTATTCGTATTTTTATGTCTAAAGTAACAATATAAGTAGTCTTGTTAAATTAGTGTAAGGAATTATAAATGGTACAATCAATGTAATATCTTTTCTACTATCCTACATTTTTTTTTTTAAAAAAAAATGAATTTTGTTTTCTCCCTATTCCATGGTTTGTTTACCTTCTTATTGACGTTTCTTTGTAAATCAATGCATTTTTTTCTCCCTTATCTCCTTTTATTTAATTATTGCATTAAAAGCCTCAAATACTAAACTTTGTAATTGGCTTAATTTTTATGGGTGATACTCAAAAGTGTTTTTTGGTTATCTCTAAAGTGAGATTTCATGGGTAGACATTGTGAATGGGTTGAGCCTGAGTCCTAAGGTCCAAGCCCGAATCGCTAGGTCTGAGCTCAAGTCTTCCAGTTTTAGGTTGCTTCACAAGATGTTTCAAGTAGTCCTATATATATATATTTTTGTTTATTTTAACAAAATAAAAATTATATTTGCAAAGAACCCCAACTTTTTTTATGGTGATTTTTCTTTTTAAATTTTCAAAAACTAATTTAATAGCACAATCTTTTTCTCTTTAAATGTCCAATAAAAAAATATGTTCTTACCTTTATTAGATAGTGGCAAACCTCGTATAGCACGCATGTGCATTAGGGGAGGGGGGATGTTAGTTCAAATTTTATTAATTAACAAAAAAAGATTACAAGAAGAGAGGGGGATATTTGGTCTTATCTCTTATACATGATAATTGGATTCTACATGTAAACAACAAATATAAATAAGAGAGCACTACTCCCTTATGAATTATTCGTAATTTAATGTAGAAAATAATTAAGGTAGTACAACTACTCTTACAATAATTTTTCCTATATTAAAATTACACAATAAAAATAAATACTCTTTAATCAATATTAACTTACATATGTTCAGGAGTTGAGTGAGCATATATCCCCCTAACTGGTTAAAGTTGCTGAAGTAATTCATCTTCTTCATTAGACGTGTCACAAGGCTCTTATGTTCTCCTTTTCACATTGGACCAATCTTCAATTCAAGATAACACTTCAACATTAACAAGCAATAGGTTGACTCGCCATTCATCTAAAATAAAGCCTATAGTACTAAATGCTTGTTCCATAACTATCACCAATGTAGGAGCAGTAAAACCTTGGCAAGCCATACAAGAGAGGATCATATCACTCTTCTTATGCTTCCTTTACTAATCCAAGATATTGAAGGCCCCAATGCTACTGTCACCAAACTTAGAATTAGTGTTTAAGTAATGGTCAAGTTACATATAATCAACCTCACTAGCCTAGCGTCTCTTCAACTTTTGTGTCATCATTTATTGCATAGGGAGGGTGTTACTAAATGTGCCACCATGTGAGCTAGGAGGCGGGAAGGGAGTAATTGGAACTTGACCTTTGTATACAAAAGAAAAATTGGAAAACAATTCCTTGGTTACTTCGATTACATATCAAACTTCTTATCTCACAATAATAACATAAGCATCTTCTATGTTGGAAACATTATCAACATACAAGAAGTTGATCCCACCATACAAGTGCATATTCTCCAAACTCCACTTCTGCAAGTTTTATTTTCTTTTCCTCTGAGTAATTGTGACATTCGAAGATTAATTCCACTTTTCGCTCCCACTTCATATATGCATCCGGATCATTCCTCCCCAGAAAGGATGGAATTTTCATTTTGATACTCCCAATATTCCAATCAAGATCATTTTGGTTCCTCCTACCTCTTCCATAATTTCTGCCTTCATTGACCAAGGTAGCTTGATCGTCAAATTCCTCTTTAGACTCTTCTACATATCGAGGTGTAGGTTGCCTCCTTGCCCTTGGATTGTTTTGTGAGATTAATATCGTGAGAAGTCCCAAAATTTGTGTTACACACGAGTGAATTTTCATCTTTGAGTGTAAACATGTGAGGGAGTGAATTGTGAGGCCTTGATATATTTTTATTACTAACGTTCTTTGTTGCAGCAAACATGTCTGGCTAAAGTTCACCTGAAAGGGAGAAGGGAGTAGGAGATAATAAGTTGATGTTTGATGCGTTGTTGAGTGAGATGAGAAAAATGATGAGGGCTGAGTTGGAGCCAGTCCAACAAAGGATAGTAGGGAGCTCACGGGTAGCACTACAGTGGGTTGAAGATTTGAGAGGCTTCCGAGGAGGGGAGTGAGAATGGAATTAGAGGAAGATACTGAAGTGGGAGAGTATAATTTTGTGATGGGGAGAGACAATACCCAAAGGAGAGATAATAATTTGGGTAGCATAAAGATGAAAATACCAACCTTTTAAGGGAAGAATGACCCCGAATTATACTTGGAGTGGGAGCGAAAGGTTGATCACATATTTGAGTGCCATAATTATTCAGAGGATAAGAAGATTAAACTTGCAGTAGTCGAATTCACTGACTATGCGAGTGTATGGTGGGATCAACTGGTTAGAAATAAAAGACGATATGGGGAGAGACCTGTCAGCACATGGGATGAGATGAAAACAATCATGCAGAAGAGGTACATTCCTACTCATTATTTTAGGGATTTACATAAGAAATTGCAAAGCTTGACACAAGGGTCCAAAAGTGTAGAGGATTACTTCAAAGAAATGGAAATAGCCATTATTAGAGCTAAAGGAGAAGAGGATGATGATGCTACAATGGCTAGGTTCATTACTAGCTTGAATAGGGAGATCGTTGATATCGTTGATCTACAACATTTTGTATATATTGAGGAATTGTTGCATAAGGCGATCAAGATTGAGAAGCAATTGAAGGCAAAGAGTACTTCAAGGTATAATCCAACTTCAAGTTCTTCCAGGTATAATTCAACTTCTAGTTCATCATGGAAGTCGAATTGGAAGAATAATAAATCATCACCAAAAGCTAAGGAGGAAGAGAAGGCTAAGGCACTAGCATCATATTCGAATGGTAACACTGAAACCAAATCTACTTCTAGATTATGTGACATTAAGTGTTTTAGGTGCCATGGATATGGGCATATTGCATCACAATGTCCAAACACTAAGGCGATGATCCTTTTGGAGAGTGGTGATGTGGAGAGTGTGAGTTCAGGGGATGATGATGACATGCCCCCACTGGAAGATTGTAGTGATGTGGATATGGAAGGTTCTGTAAAGGGAGAATTTCTTGTTACCAGGTGGATTCTCAATACTCAACCTAACAATGAAGGTTATGAAGTGCAGCAAGAGCATATCTTCCATACTAGATGCCATGTGAATAACAAGGTGTGTAGTTTGATTATTGATAGTGGTAGTTATACAAATGTTGCTAGCACGTTATTAGTTGATAAATTGAGCCTGAAAACTATGAAGCATGATCAGCCTTATAAGTTGTAATGGTTAAGTGAATGTGGGGAGGTTAAAGTGACCAAGAAGGCATTAGTTTCTTTCTCTATAGGGAAATACCATGATGAGGTATTATGTGATGTGGTACCTATGCAGGTTGCCACATATTATTGGGACGACCTTGGCAGTTTGATAGAAAGGTCACCCATGATGGGTATCATAATAGGTATTTGATGTAAACCCTAGATATCGATCTAAGACCCAACGTTCAAGAAGGATTCAAACCCGAGAATCGAAATTGAATCGAAAACGAAACGAAACCCATCCCAATCGAACCCGTCGATTAGAACCTAAGCTATCTGGATTGATTTCTCCAAGCGTTTAGGATGAAGAAATCGAAGGAAGTTCTATTGCAAGAACTAAAGAAGAGAGGATTCTCTTAAGGAACTTTTTACTCAATCTAATAAAAGTGTCCTTTCAAATGACAACATAAGGTATTATATTCGAAAAAACACATAAGCTGGCGGCCTAAATTCATATATGGCCGGCTTTGAAATAACGGAAGAAAACAAAAAGACGTTCCACGAATATCTAGGCCGGCACTATGCCGGCTGTGCAGCTTCCAAGGCCGGCAACCTTGAAATTTAGGCCGGCGGCCTTCCCTTTGCTGAAGGCTATCGTTCCATCGTTGATGGCCTCCGCTTCGCCCGTGCTTTGATATATTATGTTTACTAGCTCAGGGCTTGAATTAGACTTGTGTCGACTTACTTCTTGCTCTTGGAGTTCCATAACTAATCCTTGCAAGGCTTCTCCCGCTCGCTTAACTCTAGCTCTTGTCATTAGACCTCTAACACCATGTAGCGGGTCATTAGACTTTGGCTCGAGAACTCTTGATGCTACTTGATCCCCATCATTCCCCCCTTCCTCGAAAAGATTCAACCTCGAATCACCTTCGAGAAAGTGCATCAGCCACCACGTTCTCTTTTCCTTGCTTGTATTCGATCATATATGAGAAGGTCTTAATGAACTCCATCCATTTCACATGCCTCCTGTTCAACTTACCTTGAGTTTTCAGGAACTTCAAACTCTCATGATTAGAATGAATGATGAACTCCTTAGGCCATAAGTAATGTTGCCAAGTCTGCAAGGTCCTCACCAAAGCATATAGCTCCTTGTCATAGACTAGGTAGTTTAATGTAGCACCATTGAGCTTTTCGCTAAAATAAGCGGTTGGCTTGGAATCCTGCATCAAAACACCACCAATACCTTTCCCGGAAGCATCGCATTCTATCTCAAAAACCTTCTCAAAATTAGGAAGAACAAGTAAGGGTGCATTAGTCAACTTACCTTTCAGAGCGTTAAAGGCCTTCTCATGTTCTTCAGTCCATCTGAACTCAGAATTCTTCTTAACAAGATCGTTTAAACGAGCAGCTATAGAACTAAAGTCCCTAACAAATCTCCTGTAAAAGCTTGCTAATCCATGAAAGCTTCTGACCTCACTTGCATTCCTTGGTGTGGGCCACTCCCTAATCGCTTTCACCTTCTCCTCATCAACAGCAATCCCATTTGCACCTACAATAAATCCAAGAAAAACCACAGTTTCCATGCAAAAGGTGCACTTTTTCAAGTTGGCATATAACTTATTTTCTCTCAAAACAACAAAAAGACATTGTAAATGCGTAACATGCTCATTTAACTTCTTGCTATAAACTAAGATGTCATCAAAGTACACAACAACAAATTTCCCAATAAAAGCACGAAGAACATGATTCATTAATCTCATAAATGTGCTAGGCGCATTTGTTAACCCGAAACGCATTACCATCCACTCATAGAGACCGAATTTAGTTTTAAAAGCAGTTTTCCATTCGTCCCCCTCTTTCATTCTAATTTGGTAATAGCCATTCCTTAAGTCAATTTTGGAAAATAGACAAGCACCATGCAATTCATCAAGCATATCATCAAGTCTAGGGATGGGATGTCTATACTTAACTGTGATCTTATTGATTACTCGACAATCGACACACATTCGCCATGTTCCATCCATCTTTGGAACCAAGATGACTGGAACTGAACATGGACTGAGGCTCTCTCTCACAAACCCCTTCTCTACCAGATCATCAACTTACCTCTGGATCTCTTTGGTTTCCTCTAGATTCGCCCGGTATGTTGGTTTATTTGGAATTGAAGCACCTGGAATAAAATCAATCTGATGTTCAATGCCTCTTAGTGGAGGCAATCCCCTTGGTACTTCTTCTGGAAATAAGTCAGCAAATTCCTGCAAAAGAGAAACAACAACTGCAGGCAAAGAAGAGTTAAGATGGTCAGTGGAAAGATAAACATCCTTGTACATCAGTACAAGTAAATGTTGTTTTGCCCTCAAAGCACTATTAATCTCACTTGCCTCTCCAATGCCACTCGTGTTTCCCTCTAATTCTTTCTTCTCACAACTCACCAGTGTGTTTTTGCCACTCTCTTTTACAGTCTCAATTTTCTTTCCTTATTCACTCTTGTGTTTCCCTCTCTCTCTGAACTCTCTAGCAATTCTCATGTAATCCTCACTAGCCTCCCAAGGATTAAAGGGTGTCAAGACCAACTGTCTTTTGTTTAGAATAAAGGAATACCATTATGATACCCATCATGGGTGACCTTTCTATCAAACTGCCAAGGTCGTCCCAGTAATATGTGGCAAGCTTGCATAGGTACCACATTACACAATACCTCATCACGGTATTTCCCTATAAAGAAAGAGACCAGTACTCTCTTGATCACTTTAACCTCCCCACATTCACTCAACCACTACAACCTATAAGGTTGTTCATGCTTCTCAGTTTTCAGGTTCAGTTTATCAACCAACAATGTGCTAGCAACATTTGTATAGCTACCACTATCAATAATCAAACTACACACCTTGTTATTTACATGGCATCTAGTATGAAAAATATGCTCTCGCTGCAGTTTATCACCTTCATCCTTAAGTTGAGTATTAAGAACCCGCCTGGTAACAAGCATCTCTCCCTTTATAGGCCCTTCTAAATCCACATCACTATAATCTTCCAATGGGGGCATGTCATCATCTTCCCCTGAACTCACACTCTCCACATCACCACTCTCCAAAAGGATCATCGCCTTAGTGTTTGGACACTGCGATGCAATATGCCCAAATCCCTGGCACCTGAAACACTTAATATCACGCAATCTAGAAGTAGATTTGGTTTCATTGTTACCTTTCAAATAAGATGCAGATGGCTTAGCCTTCTCTTCCTCCTTAGTTTTTGGTGGTGGTTTGTTATTCTTCCTATTCGACTTCTATGAAGAACTAGAAGTTGAATTATACCTGGAAGAACTTGAAACTGGGTGATACCTTGAAGTACTCTTTCCTTTTAGCTGCTTCTCAACCTTGATCGCCTTATGTAATAATTCCTCAATATCTAAATAATGTTGTAGATCAACAATATCAGCGATCTCCCTATTCAATCCACCAATGAACCTAGCCATTGTAGCTTCATCATCCTCGTCTACCTTAGCTCTAATCATGGCTATTTCCATCTCCTTATAATAGTCCTCTACACTTTTGGACCCTTGTGTCAGACCCTGCAACTTCATATGCAAATCCTTATAATAGTGATTAGGAATGAACCTCTTCTGCATAATAGTTTTCATTCCCCCCCAAGTGCTAACAGGTTCCTCTCCATACCATCTCCTATTCCTAACCAGTTGATCCCACCATACACTTGCATAGTCAATGAACTCAACTACTGCAAGTTTAATTTTCTTGTCCTCTGAATAGTTATGGCACTAAAAAATGTGATCAACCTTTCGCTCCCAATCCAAGTATAATTCTGGGTCATTCTTCCCTTAAAAGGAAGGTATTTTCATCTTATGCTACCCAAGTTACTATCTCTTCTTTGGGTATTTTCTCTCCCCATCACGAAGTTATACTCTGCTAATTCAGTGTCCTCTCCCTCTTCTATTCTCACTCCTCTGCTTGGAAGCCTCTCAAATCTTCGACCCATTGTAGTGCTACCCGTGGCCTCCCTACTTTGCTCCATCCTTTGATGGACAGGCTCCAACTCAGCCCTCATCATTTTTCTCATCTCACCTAATAGCGCATGAAACAACAGCTTATTATCTCTGACTCCCTTTTCCCTGTCAGGTGAACTTTGGCCAGACATGTTTACTGCAACAAAGATCGTTAGTAATAAAAAATATATCAAGGCCTCACAATTCACTCCCTCACCAATTTACACTCAAAGATATGTGTACACTCGTGTATCTCACAATTTCATTTTCCACGATAAAATTCTCACCACTCTACTCTCCTTTGCAAATCCTTGCTCAAGAACTAACTCAATGAGTTTTTCTCCAAAATAAACCACTAGGATAAATCAACCAACAACTCAGAATTTCAACACGAAAATACGACGACTCAATGAATAACTATGATTGACCAATATGGAATATAGTGAATTTGATAGGAAACAATGAACTTGAATAATTAAACAAACAAACTAAAATATAAACTGGAATTTTTTTTTCTATACGAATTTTCTGTTCTTTTTTTTTTTGTGAACTTTACTGACTAACTAATTCAAGACAATGGAATTGCCTTTGGGATTTGGCAATTGGAATTTCCCGTCGTCGAAACAGAATAGTAATTCCACGAACAGCAACAACATTTTTTTTTTTTACTACAATAGAAAATTTATGCAGTCAATTAAAGAAAAATATTAACAAGGATGGAGATTACCCGATTCAATGAGCCTTGGCTCTGATACCAAATGACGCGAACCCTAGATATCGATCTAAGACCCAACGTTCAAGAAGGATTCAAACCCGAGAATCGAAATTGAATCGAAAACGAAATGAAACCTGACCCCAATCGAACCCGTCGATTAGAACCTAAGCTATCTAGATTGATTTCTCCAAGCGTTTAGAATGAAGAAATCGAAGGAAGTTCTATTGCAAGAATTAATGAAGAGAGGATTCTCTTAAGGAAATTTTTACTCAATCTGATAAAAGTGTCCTTTTAAATGACAACATAAGGTATTATATTCTAAAAAACATATAAGCTGGTGGCCTAAATTCATATATGGCCGGCTTTGAAATAACAAAAGAAAACAAAAAGACGTTCCACGAATATCTAGGCCGGCACTATGCCGGCTGTGCAGCTTCCAAGGCCGGCAGCCTTGAAATTTAGGCCGGCGGCCTTCCCTTTGCTGAAGGCTATCGTTCCATCGTTGATGGCCTCCGCTTCGTCCATGCTTTGATATATTATGTTTAATAGCTCGGGGCTTGAATTAGACTTGTGTCGACTTGCTTCTTGCTCTTGGAGTTCCATAACTAATCCTTGCAAGGCTTCTCCCGCTCGCTTAACTCTAGCTCTTGTCATTGGACCTCCAATACCATGTAGCGGGTCATTAGACTTTGGCTCAAGAACTCTTGATGCTACTTGATCCCCATCAGTATTCCTTTATTCTGAACAAAAGACGGTTAGTCTTGACACCCCTTAATCCTTTGGAGGCTAGTGAGGATCAGTTGAGGATTGCTAGAGAGTTCATAGAGAGAGGCAAACACAAGATTAAACAAGAAAAGAAGAGCGAGATTGTGAAAGCAAGTGGTAAAAATACACTTGTGAGCCATGAGAGAAAAGAATTAGAGGGAAACACGAGTGAAATTGGCGAGACAAGTGAGATTGAAGGTTCCTTGAAGGAAAAACAGCATTTACTTGTACTGATGTACAAGGATGTTTATTTTTCCACTAACCATCTTAACCCTTCTTTGTCTGCAGTTGTTGTTTCTCATTTGTAGGAGTTTGCTGACTTGTTCCCTGAGGAGATACCTAGTGGATTACCTCCGTTGAGAGGTATTGAGCATCAAATCGACTTCGTTCCGGGTGCCTCAATTCCAAATAGACCATCCTATAGAGCAAATCCAAAGGAGACAAAGGAGATTCATAGGCAAGTGGATGAACTGGTAGAAAGGGGTTTTGTGAAAGAAAGCCTTAGCCCAAGTTCGGTTCCTGTTATTCTGGTTCCAAAGAAGGATGGATCATGGCACATGTGTGTGGATTGTCGAGCCATCAACAAAATCACAGTTAAGTGCCGACATCCTATACCTAGGCTTGATGATATGTTAGATGAACTGCATGGTGCGTGTTTGTTTTCAAAGGTTGATTTAAAGAATGGTTATTACAAATACGCATGAGAGAAGGAGATGAATGGAAAACCACTTTTAAAACCAAATATGGTCTCTATGAGTGGTTGGTAATGTCTTTCGGTTTAACAAATGCATCAAGTACGTTTATGAGATAATCATGTTCTTCGTACTTTCATAGGAAAATTTGTTGTAGTCTATTTTGATGACATTTTAGTCTACAGTAAAAGTCTAGAAGAACATGTTCAACATTTGCAAATGGTTTTCACTGTTTTAAGAGAAAATAAGTTATTTGCAAATTTAAAGAAATGTACCTTTTGCATGGAGTTTGTGGTGTTTTTGGGTTTTATTGTAGGTGCACAGGGGATTTTTGTTGATGAGGAGAAGGTAAAAGCAATCAAGGAATGGCCAACACCTAAGAATGCTAATGAGGTAAAAAGCTTTCATGGCTTAGCAAGCTTTTATAGGATATTTGTGAGGGATTTTAGTTCTATAGCTGCTCCTTTAAATGACCTTGTTAAAAAGAATGCTGAGTTTAGGTGGACTGAAATACATGAGAAAGCTTTCAATACTTTGAAAGAAAAGCTGACCAATGCACCTTTGCTTGTTCTACCTAATTTTGAAAAAGTCTTTGAAATTGAATGTGATGCTTCTAGGAAAGGTATTGGTGGTGTTTTGATGTAGGATTCCAAGCCAATTGCTTACTTTAGTGAAAAGCTTAATGGGGCGGCATTGAATTATCCTACCTATGATAAGCAGCTATACACATTAGTGAGAACTTTACAAACTTGGCAGCACTATCTATGGCCCAAGGAGTTCATTATCCACTCAGATCATGAAAGCTTGAAGTTCTTGAAGACTCAAGGTAAGTTGAACAAAAGGCATGCTTGAATGGCTAATTCCTAAATGTTCCTTGCGTGAATTGCTTGTTAGAGAAACACATGGGGGTAGACTAATGTGGCACTTTGGTATACAGAGAACTTTGGACATTTTGCATGAGCATTTTTACTGGCCTAGGATGAAACATGATGTGCAAGCTGTGTGTGAAAAATGCATTGTGTGTAAACAGGCTAAATCTAAAGTAATGCCACATGGAGAATACATCCCATTACCTGTACCTCATCAACCTTGGATTGACATTTCTATGGACTTTGTTCTAGGTTTGCCACGATCTAGTAATGGCAAGGATAGCATATTTGTTGTTGTTGATAGGTTTAACAAAATGGCTCACTTTATTGCCTGTTCTAAAACTAATGATGCAACACATATTGCTGATTTATTCTTTAAAGAAATTGTACGTTTGCATGGCTTGCCAAGGTCCATATTAAGTGATAGGGATGTTAAGTTTCTTAGCCATTTCTGGTGCACTTTGTGGAACCGATTGGGTACTAAATTGTTATTTTCTACTGTTGCACATCCTCAGACGGATGGTCAAACAGAAGTAGTTAATAGGACCCTTTCACTATTGTTGCGTGCTGTTTTGAAAAAGAACTTAAAACAATGGGAAAATTGTTTGCCTCATGTTGAATTCGCATACAATAGAGCTGTGCATTCTACTACATCATACTCACCATTTGAGATTGTGTATGGATTTAATCCTTTGACTCCCTTGGATATTTTACCCTTGCCTCCTAACGAATTTGTTGATGTTGATGGAAAGAGAAAAGCAGAGTTAGTCAGGGAATTGCATGCCAAGGCCCGAGCTAACATTGAGAAGAAGAATGAGCATTATGCTCGACAAGTAAACAAGGGTCGTGTCAAGCTTACCTTTCAACCTGGGGATTGGGTTTGGTTACATTTGAGAAAAGAAAGGTTTGCTACACAATAGAAGTCCAAATTGCATCCTAGGGGAGATGGACCTTTTCAAACGTTAGAGTGCATCAACGACAATGCTTACAAACTCGATTTGCCAAGTCAATACAGTAATTTAAGCGCTACTTTTAATATTTCTGATCTTTCGTTATATGATGCAGCTGATTCAAGGACGAATCCTTTCGTGGAAGGGGGGAACGATAGAGATCGGGAGGCATCCAACACTCAGGAGCTAGTCAAAGTTAATGACCCTTTACAAGGTATCGGGGGTCCTATGACACGATCACGGACCAAGCGAATAAAGGAAACATTGCAAGGGTTAATTGTGGAACTTTAGGAGCAAGAGGTGATTTGAATTCGACACAACTCTAACACAAGTCCTAAGCTCATGAACATCATATATCAAAGTGGGGACGAAGCGGAGGACATCGGAATTACATTGACGACCACCAGCGAAGGAAAGGCCGCCAACCTATCACTTAGGCCGCCGACCTAGAATTGACCGGCCTTTAAAAGGCAAGGTACACCGACTATGAAGGCTGCTGGCCTTGGAATTTACACTGCCGGCCACCCATCCGTTGTTTTTTTTTAATTTCAAAGCCGGCCCTGGATGTATTTAAGCCGCCAGCTTTTAATTAATGACGAATATAAACTCCTTTATACGACATTTGAAAGGGCATTATCAGATTTATCATATTGTGAATGAGATTTTTGAGAGAGTTCTCTCTTCCTTTAGTTCTTGCGAATAGAACTAATCTTGATTTCTTCATCCTAAACGCTTGGGGAAATCAATCCGTGATAGCTTAGGTTCCATTCGGCGTATTCGATTGGGGTCGGGTTACGTTTAATTCATTCGATTCAATTTCGATTCTCCAAGTCACTTTCTTGAACATTAGTGGCATGTAGAGTAGCATTTGTATCAAATTGTTCCATGGAAGTGAAGAATCTGCCACTTTTTGAGGGTTTGTTTATAATCATCCTTTGTTGCTAAAAACCGGTCACTTGTGGGTTTTACTTGTAATTTTATTTTATTGATTTTACCCTAATTTTAGTAAGTATAAATACTTACTAAGTAGGTTTAGAAAGAGACTTTTTGAACACATATTTCGGCTGCCTATTCACGTGAAAGGGTACTTCCTTTTTCACAAAATACTCTTATCAATTCTTCCATAGGATTATAGCGATTGGACTTAGATTTGTTGTGAGTGATATCAACAAATTCAAGTTGATCCTAATTTCAACTAGTGCGTAATATCTGGTAAGGAATTAGTTACTTATGTTGTTCTTGATTCACGCCAATTAGGGTTCGATTTTCAAGCTTGGATTCATGCCATTTGTTTTGGAAATTAGAATCAATTGTGTTGTTTATTTGATTGGTTTTGGAATTCCAATTGAGTTCATCGTAATTGCATATTCAATCAAAGTGGTTCTTGCAATTAGGGTTCACTTGGAAGTGGAATCACGCCATTTTATGATTTGGGTTTAGTTGCTTCTCCAATTAGCTTTTGTGTGATTGTAATTGGATACTAGGCACATCACATTAGGTGCTTTAAGTGCATATGCCTGTTTAATTTATTGTAACCATGATATTTTTTCCAAGTTTAACTTAATTAGGAGGAGTTATATCACACATAAGTACTCCGATCTATGCATGCAATTTTACAAAAAATGTTTAGTAAAAATTTTAGATTTAAATGTTATGGGAAGCTCACCACTTAAGCTAGCTTTGGTAGGTTGGTCACCTTCAAGAAAAAAAAATTGAATTTGTCATTCTAGAAAAATAATACACTTCATGAAAGGTAGTTTAATGTACGTCATAAATAAAACTAAAGAATAGAATTAGATGAGAGTTGGGAGTGAAGATGAAGTGAATGAGCCTAATGAAATAAATATTCACAAGTTCAAATGCTACTAAGGATCTTATGTTCTTTCACACGAGCTTTTGATTCCCTGGTTATCACATCTTAGCATGTCTAACAAAAATCCCTCGTTGAATAATATGAGTCACTTTTGTTGATAAATCATAGAATTCTAGTCACTATAATTGAAATTTGGAAGATTCACCACTACTTGTTCTTTTGCTGGAACAAAATCATTCAAAATAATCATTGGTGGTGTTATCTTCATTTACCTTGAATCACCCTTGTCAACTTAAACATTACTATGAACTACCCCATTTAACTTGTCAATACAATTTATGTGTTCTTTAGAAATGTTATCATTTTCTTCATAATGTTTTAAAAGGCTTTTAGCACCACAAGTAGATAAAAGTCTCTTTTTGTGTGCATAAAATTGCCCTCAAAATATTGTGGAATAGAGGGAGACCAAGATTTATGTATGCGGTAATAGATGTAGATGAAAAAGAATATGAAAGGAAAACAAAATGAATAGGTGGTTTGTCTAGTGTATGAAACCTTTTGAGTATTAAGTGATGTTTAAATGGTTTGAACCTAACCATGATTTGCTTAACAAATATATCCCATAGCAAAAGTTGTTTCTATTGCTACATCGATGTATACAATTAGGGAGCTTTTCCCAAGATCGTAAAGGAGGAAAGTGGGATGAAATGTTGTTATTGGATGTTATGAAAATCAAAGAAAAGTTCAACCTTGAGTGTCCATTCAAATGAGTCATCACCAAGAAATTCAGGTATGTCTTCTTTGATTTCATTAAGTTATGTGGAAAAGTAAAAAAAAAATAGAATCATGAAAAGGATCATGAAAGGCACAATTCATTCTTATACTAATTAACCTAGAATTGAGTAATTCTAAAGAAAATTTAGAATCACTCACAATGTTGTTGATGACTTCTTATACTTAGGATGGAATGAAAAATTGATTTCATGAGTTTATGGTGTTAAAATGAGAGCATCGGAATGTTAGAATCCATAGTTCAAAAACTATAACAAAGTGCTAATCTAGAGTTTAGAGTTGATATAAATATAATGTAAGGTGGAAGATGAATGAATGAAATGACAAATCGATACGGCTAATCTCTAAAAGAATTATTCTTAAGATTGTAACTTTCTTGATTGATTCTTTTAAACATATACAATAACTATTTATAATCGCATCTTTATGTTATTTTCTAACTAAAATTGCTAAATAATTTTTTAACTATTTAATATTTTTAACTAATTTTCTAATTAATTTCTTAGTAATATCTAATAGTTGTAACACATATCCTTAGTTGACCGTGTCACTTGCTTGGAAGATATCAGTTGTAGACACACAATTTTTGCTCCCTCTTTATTTATTTATTTATTTATTTTGTTTTGTTTTCCATAGAAAAAAAGAGAGGAAAGAAATGTAATTTGGTTGCATAATAAACTAAGGCAAAGGCCAATGGCCTAATGAAAACACATGCATGCAAAGTCCCTACGATCTCGAGTACGGATCATGGAAAGCGCGAGTTGCGCAAATTTTTTTTTCACAATGGAAAACGCGTGTTGAACACACATTTTCTTCTTTTTAGCAAACTCATAAGAAAACGTGTGTTCAAAACACGTTTTCTCCTTCCAACAAACAGTAAAAAAAAACATATTTTGAATACACATTTTCACTGTTTATCTTCCTCCTCCAGCTGTGATTAACTCATTTTTCCTTCTTAGGTGGCCCCCTTAAAAGCACTTTTTTACCACTTTTTCTTCATGATTTCACCAAATTAATGGCACAATTACAAAGATCACATTTTGGACAAAATTGAAGCTTCCAAGGACCTTTTCAAGCAAGCACGAGCATATAAGGATTTTTTTTTTACTGAAATCATAGTCGAATTCATTGAATTAAAGTCAAAATTGGTCAAAACCCATTAAATTAAAAATAAAAAATTCATTACCGGAATTGACCTTCCATGATTAATTCATGCTTAGACAATATAAAAAGGACCCCGAGGAAGGCATTGGGAGGAGAAAAAGATCAATTGTCACTTCAAATTTTTTTTTTCTTCTTTCTCTCTTTATGTCCTTGTTTTTTTTTTTTCTTTTCTTCTCTTGACGAAGTCCGGGTCCCTTTCACCGTTCTCGGTTGCTCAAAGCATCACCGGAGGTTGCCATTGGAAGTTAACGTCGAAGCCACCATCCCCAATATCGATCGGTAGTTGCACAGGTTCATCAAATCTTTTTTTTTATTATCATTATTATATAAAGAAAAAATATATATATTCCCCTAAATTATTATTTTTATTATTATAAAAAAATTAAAAAATTCTTTATTTTTATTATTGTTGTAAAAAAAAAAAAGCAGTTTCCCTAAAAAAAATTCTTTATAAAAATAAAACATATTTTCCCATTCTTTTGTCTTTTGCATTTTTTAATTTTCTAAAAAAATATAAATAATAACAATAATAATATTTTTTTTAAAGCTATTCTTTTTAAAAAAAAATGTTTTCCTTTTCTTAAAAAAAATTAGTATAATTTATTTTTTATAAATAGATTTTGGTCTCTAAAAAAAATTAACTTTTTTTTTTATGAATTATGACTGGTCTGATCCTGAATAGTAAGTATGTAGACACCTACGGGGTGACCTTAAACAATTTTTCTTTTTTTACTTTCTCTAGTTAAACATTTTTAAAAAATTAAATAAAATAAAATTTAATCTTGAGAGATTTAAAGTGATAACCATAGTGTTTTAAAAGATAGCTCCCAAGCATAGAATCTCTAGTTTTTTTTTTTATCAATAGCTAAGTTAGAATTAATACTACTCTATTAATTTTAACTTTATAATTTTTCGATTATAATTGGATGGCGACTCCCTTCCTTTTTTTTCAAGTATTTTTTTTCTAATCTTAGCCAAGGGTTTACATTAAATGAATATAAGGTTTAGTGTAAATCAAATTAGGTAAAAAGAGAAAATTTAGGCTCGATAGGATGGTGACTCCACTGGGGACCCCACGTAGGCTAGTCACTTAAAACTTCCAAAAATAAATTTTATTTTTTAGGATTATTTATTAAAGTTTTATTATTATTATTATTATTTGTTATATTTTGTACTAACTTTTGTTTATGCAAGATTAAGATTTATTTTATTTCTAATGTATGTTAGATACGGTTAAACCTGGACCATCTTGGGACCTTAGGAGGGGAGCCATTATGTAAGCTTTTAGCATAGTGGAATGACCACCACTCGGGGCTAAATTGGCTATCCTACTCAAACTTCAATGTAGCCTATGATTCGATTCTTTGAAAACATGAGAGTTTACAGAGTTTGGGAACTTTTAGAACCTACCTTATGCATACAAGAAGTCATAAATTGGCAAGTAAATGCTAAAGTAATGTGAAACAAAGTTGCAAATAAAAGCTTTGAAGTACTTTCCTATAAAAGTAATATCGTAATTAGAGATGTAATTTTTTATTTTTTAATAGAAAAATGTAAGTTAGGAACTTTTGTAACAAAAGATTTTGAGCTATAATTTTCTCTTGCAATCTTCTAGATAGCCAGTATCGAGAAACCGCTAGAACCAAAGCTCATACTAGATTTGTGGTTCACCTCTACCATCCTGAAGAATAAGCTTACATCAACATGAAGATTAGGCCAATTCTATTTCTCATGAAGAACGAAGCCAACATTTCCCTAATTTGGGTTGTGGTACATTTCTAGAAATTAAGTCTGTAGCATTTTTCCTAATTTAGCCCACATGAAATCACACCAATAATATAGGAATATACTAAACTCCTACAATCCCCTCCATTGGCCAATGGAGTATGTGTACCGAATCTAGAATTAGGGTCAGCTAGCATTTTCAGCAAGCTGTTGGGAATTAGTAAATCAGTAATTAGTGAAGCACTAGGAAAGTGCAATCGACATTGTATCCATCTACTAGACTTGCAAACATAGTTTGGAGCCTAATATGATGCTGAAGATCGGCAAGACACCCTATGTGGAAACCTAAAAAATTACAAACAAAACAGAGTTCATGCTTATATACTATCAACATTTAGAACTCTCCTTTTTCCTATTAGGGTCTTTTACATTCATTATAGGGTGGTTGAGGTAGTGGCCTAGTTTCTAGAGGGGAAATCCTATATTCCTACTCTCTTAGCCAAACAAATTCACAACTTGAACTTTATAAAGAGAAAAGGCATGCCAACTTTAAAATTAACATCAACCTTATCCTAATCTAGTTTGTAAGCCACATCAAACACTTTGGGCTGAACATGATTAGACGATCATTGGCCAATCAGATCAATCTCATTGAATCTTGTGTAGAAAGAATGAAATTACCTTATGACATCCTTAGCTACTCTTGGGTTGAGATACTTGGAAGTTTTATTGTGGATGACATCTTATAGACTGCTAGATGGAGTAATTACAACAAAATCATCCTAAAGTGTAAAGATTTTCAAGTAGTTCCATTAGTCAGGCTCAATAGGTGTACAAGCTACCATTCACACTCAATGGTGCATCAATTTGGCACTATTCAAGATATAGTCTATAAACCATCACTGTAGTCAATTAAATTTGAGTATCAAAACCCGAGCATGATAATTGTTAATAAGGTAGCTAAGTTGTTAGGAATAAAGGCTTTGTGGGAATCCCGAATTGAAAG
The DNA here is from genome assembly GCA_037954665.1 of Laguncularia racemosa. Classification (NCBI taxonomy): domain Eukaryota; kingdom Viridiplantae; phylum Streptophyta; class Magnoliopsida; order Myrtales; family Combretaceae; genus Laguncularia; species Laguncularia racemosa. The sequence goes on from JBBMOL010000765.1 coordinate 30,488, forward strand.
CCCTAATATTGATTTAAGCGAATTTGAAGGTGAAGTTAGAAAACATCGGGCTACCAAGGACTTCATCATCAATCAACTGTATAAGACTGACAAGAGAATCTACTAAGCTCCTAATATCACAAATCCTACACTAAGTAATCCATGCCTAGAGATGAAAACCTATATGGAACAAGTGCAAGCTTGAATGGAGGTTTACTTTGATTGTGTGGAGGTTGAGGTGGATACCTAGAAGAATAGATTCAAAGAGTCCCACAAAAAAAAAATAAAGCTCTAAAAGCTCAACTAAGGATAGCTCATCGAAAGATCAAAGAGTTAGAAACCCCAACCATTCAAGTGAAGGGATAGAAAATGAAGCCATTACAAGAACCAGAAGCTAAAAAAATTGGAAAGATTAGACATTAGGTTTTTTTTTTTTTTCCATGATGTAATCAAAACTTTGAGAATTGCAGCTTTAATAAAATTTCAATGATTTTCCGCTTTAATGATTACTTGATAATTTCCATACTTGCATCTGCTTGAATCATGCATGCATTCATCTTCCTTTAAATAATAAATAAATAAATAATTAAAAAATAAAAAATAAAATGCACTAACAAAAGTTGCATATTGTTGATCCGACAGGTTTCAAGATAGCGCCTAAATAATAGAACCTCATAGGAGGTCCATATAACACTTGTTCTAGAGCTAAGATGTCAAGCAACAACAACAGCAACACTAGTGACAATGGTATTGGTCAAAGAATGATTTCATTGGAATAAATAGTGCAAAATCTCAATGATCAGGTCAAGTTTCTAGTGGAAAGTCTTACTCTCTTATGATCCACTCAATTGAATCAGGAAGGACATTAGGGGGGCAAGAAGGAAAAAATGTTGAAATTCCACCTCCCAAAAATGAGGAAATCAACTCTACGATCAATCCAACATTTGATGTGGAACCCAAATTAGGAGTTCAAATCTCGTATCATCTTGAGAATCTACAAAGGTAAATGGAGGAAAGGTAGAAAGAGATGGAGAGAAAACTATACCAACAATTTGTTGACAAAATAAGAACTCTAGAAGGGCTAGATGGATACGAGCCAATTGGCATCTCCGACTTGACAGTTTTTTATGTCGTTGCCTATCCTAAGAAGTTTAACATTCCAAAATTTGAAAAGTACAATGGCACTGGATGCCCGAACATGCATACCAGATTATATGTCTGAAAAATGGGCAAATAGGTGTAGTACAATCAACGAATGGTACAAACTTTCTAAGACAATCTCATTGGACTTACCCTAACTTGGTATGCACAATTGGACCTCAACCAAATCAATACTTAGGAAAGGTTGGCTTGAGCATTCTATGAACAGTATAAATTCAACATTGCGGTTGCTCCCTTGATGTGGGATTTAGGAAGTATCCGTAAGAAACATAATGAGTCCTTCAAAGAATATGCACAGCATTGGCGAACTTAGGCTACAAGGGTCAGTACTCCAATCTCTAAGATGGAATTGACATCCATCTTCATCAACACATTGGAGAAACCTTATTTCACTCATCTGATTAGGTAGACCTCTTCAAGCTTCATAGAAGTAGTAGTAGTAGGATGTAGGATTAAGAATGCTATCACTTTTGGAAAATTACTTGTCAATAAAACATCCAGAGCAACCTCATCCAAACCTTTGAATAACATCAAAGGAAAAGAAACCACCATTGGCATGGTCAATTCTAGTAGAAATAACCAGCAGACCTCTCACCTTTCTTTCCAAACACCAAACACTTCGATCCAACCACAACTAAACAACCAACCCCAAATCAGTAGACCTCCTAGACAATTTACCCATATACCAATCCCCTTGAGCCAAGTTTTTGCTAGCCTCAAGGCTGATAATCTAATCATCTTTGAAATCCCTAATGAAAGATACAAATCTAGACACTATAACCCCAACCTCAAATGTAAATACCATATAGGGAAGGTAGGACATTCAACAAACAGGTGCTAGAGACTTAAAAGTAAGATATAGGATTTAATTGATGCAAGAGTAGTGTAGTTAGACTTTATTAAGTCACCCACTCCTAATGTTAACAATAACCCACTTCCCAATCATGGCCCTGCCATCAACATGATCACTTTAGAAGCACTTGAACTAGAAATTGATTTAGATAAGTTGCCAATAGAACAAATAATGTGGAACTTGCACCAAGTTAGCTTCCCACTATTAGTCAATCCAAGCAATAGAGTACAAGCCAAGTCAGTCATGTGTCAGTTGTTATTGGAAGGCAAGATTCAAGCAACATACATTCGAGAAATGCTAGTTCCCATGCTCGACAAATTAACAACTCAAAAAGAATTAAAAAAAAAACGATGGCATGCAGGTAATCCTACAGTTGGTTTGTTAAGGCAACATTTGGGGAAGTTTGATTATTTTATTGACTACTCTATCCAATTGCCAATTCATGAAAAGCCTACTCTAAGTGGTTGGGGTTCAGATTTTGAAGAGGAAGATAACCCCCAAATGAAAAGGAGAATGATCAAACAGTTAAAGATGATAGGACTTAACTTTAAACTAGTATTCCTAAAATGTTACAAAGAGCCTGAGCAAGAGCAAAAAATCTCAAAAGTTAAGAAATATACTTTTCATATTCCCTTAGCACTTAAAACTTATAAGGCTGCCTCATTTCATTGTGAGGTGATTAATCAAGAAAAATCTTCAAGTTCTATCATTGGAAGAATCACTAAGTCAGGGAGGGTCTACAGTCTTAAAGAAAAGACCACAAAAAAGCTTGAAACTAGTGAATCAAGCAATAAAGTCATAAAGCCAGTAGTAGAAGAAGAAAGGATGACAACCTTTTCAAAGATGATTAAGTCCCGTGAATACAAAATCATGGACCAATTATCAAAGACCCTAGCTCAAATATCCCCTATGGGTCTTATACTCTCTTCTGAGCCTCACAAAGAAGCCTTGTTTAGAACTTTACGGGAGGTTAAGGTGCTATAGGGAATGTCTACTAAAACATTAGAACATATTGTTAATTCCATTTTTGCCATTGATCATATATCCTTTTCAATAGAGGAATTGGGGGAAGAAGGTAATCAACACACCAAACCACTTTTCATAGTAGTAAAATGCAATAACATGATTGTTTCTAGAGTCCTCATTGATAATGGGTCCTCCCTCAATGTATGCTCTCTAGCTACTCTTAAACTACTAGGTGTTGATGTAGCTAACATCAAATCGAGTTTTACTACAGTGAGGGCTTTTAATGGATCAAGAAGGAAAGACTTAATGGTGGAGATCAGCCCGTAGTTATTTAGAATCCCTTTCCAAGTCTCAAACATCCTAAGCTCCTTCAACTTGCTCCTTGGGAGACCTTAGATCCATGCAGCACAAGTCATTCCCTCTAGCCTCCACCAAAAGGTCAAATTCATTTTTAATGGTCAGATCATCATTGTATTAGACGAACAAGATTATGCCATTTACAAAGAAACGATCATACCCTACATAAGAGAAGAAGACCTATATGACCTTGGACTCTAGATCTTTGATGAGGTGTGCATGATTACTAGTTCCAAAAGATAGGGATGTAGAAAGATGCAATTCAAAGAGGGTTAAACAGAGATATTTAGTCTTGGATATGTCCTTGCTCCGGAAGAAGAATTCCAAATGAGATTCAAGCAAGGAAGCAGAGGTGATAGACTGTACAATACCCTAATGAGTTTTCCACCAATCCAAACAACATCTACCCATTTGGCCAGTATTGAGACACTAATACCAGCAAAACAAGACAAGTCTAATGAGTTCACCAATAAGCAATAGCGAGAATCAACGGGCATATCCTGTAACTCCCAATTACTTCAAAATTGGTTCTCCTTCCCTTTAAATAGTAATAAAGCTGCTTTAGAGTAAGAGTGAACCATAGTTTAGTATTTGTTGAGTTTTCATGTATTTTTCATTCAATAAATGTAACCCACATAAACAAAATCAATAAAATTCACTTCTTCTACTCATTCATTTTTTTTCCCTTTTCTTTTACACTTATCTAGATCCAATGATGAAAATCGAGGATATCTCGCACACATAGAGGGTAAAAATATCGATATCACCTGTAACCTTACTGGTTTAGATGATATTAATGACCATAAAGTGATTCAAGAAAACTGGCAACAATATGAACAAGGTAGGATTTCATTTGATGAGTTGATTGAAACAGTCAACTTAAGAAATGAAGATAACCCTAGGAATCTTAAGATTGGGGGCAATCTTAATAATGAATAGAAAAGAAGGTTGACCCATCTCTTATCTAAATACCTTGATGTATTTGCATGGTCTTATGAAGATATGCTAGGACTTGACCCCTCAACTATGGTTCATAAGCTCCCCATACAAGAAAATATCAAACCCAATAAACAAAAATTAAGACAATTTCAGCTTGATATTTTATTCAAAATTAAGGAAGAAGTTAAGAAATTATTGGAGGTTGGGTTTATTGGAGTATTGCATTATCCCGAATGGATAGCTAATAGAGTCCTTGTAATAAAGAAGAATAGGAAAGTTCGTATATGCATGGATTGCCAAGATCTAAATCAAGCAACAATAAAAAAACAATTTCCCTTTACCCCACATAGATGTCCTGGTAGATAATACTGCTGGAAACAATCTTTTTTCATTCATGGATGGTTTTTCACGATATAACTAAATCAAGATGTTAGAGGAAGATAAAACCAAGACAACCTTCATCACAACCCGAGACACTTTTTGTTATAAGGTTGATGAGATCCATGATGAGAGTCAAGCTGGAAGAAGGAATGTCGATCCTCTTGAAGTGCCGCCTGGACCGATCACAAGAAGTCGAGCGAAACGACTCAAGGAAGCACTTAACGGGTTGATAAAGGATGTCCATGAAGCCGAGAAGGATTGGGTCAATCATGAAGTTGGAACGGATTGGAACAACCATGGGAAGACCCTGCTCTTATACAAGTCACACCGGACACGGGTTGAAGAGGGCGTGTACTTTCAAGGCACGACCGTGTAGGACTATCAAGATTGCCTAGAATCATACACAGCTAGATACACGGTTAAAAGGAACGGTCGTGTATGGAGTCATGCAAATCCACAGAAAGATACACGGCTAAAGTACACGAGCGTGTATGTTGCCAGAAGTTGCACAGAAAGATACACGGCCAAAGTACACAGGCGTGTATGTTGCCAGAAGTTGCACAGAAAAGTACACGGCCAAAGTACACGGTTGTGTACACGGTTGTGTATCCCCTGTCGGCCAGCTTGTTCTGTTTTGCGTTTTTATGTCACTTAACTAAACTACGTCGTTTTGGACTTATTTTTTACACGAATTGTAACCCTAGTATAAAAGCTCCTAGGGTTTAGAACAAGAAAAGATTAGACATCATTGAACATTAAACACTTTTGAGAGGCACCTCTCTTGGTTCTTCAAGAACTAAATCGAACTTATCGGATTGATTTCCATGGCGTTCATCCCGACTTATCAATCGGTCTTCCATCCCGATTGTGGCGTCTTCATTTTTATACCAAGGTTCTTGTCTCGCTTATAGACAACGGGTCGCGGTTTTCCACTTTAGGTGTTTGGGCGTCTTAGGCAACGAATTTCCGAACGTATTGGTATTGGGTTTCGTCACGGGTTGGCGTGGTTCGTATCAGTTTGGTATCAGAGCTTAGGTTTGTCAAAACATCAAGTTCAGTTAAGGAAGGTAATATCAAAAACCCTAACTCCAATCGTTCATATCAATTATCGTGTTCAATTCCGCAATATTAATTGTCTTTTGATAGTGTAGCATTTACTAGTTGATTGTAAAAAAAAAAAAAGCGTAAAAATCACGACAAAAAAAAAGAAGGGAAAAGAAAAGAAAAGAGAAACGTGATCAAAAGCCAAAAACAGAGACAAAAAAAAAAAATTCGGATAGAAAAATAGAGGAAAATTTTACGAACCCTAGAGTTGGTTTTGAATTCTACAGAAGGAAATTGGTGTAGTTCGGGTTAGTTCCAAGAGAATTGAGAAGACGAAATTGGTGAGTGATATCATCGTTGTTTGTGAGAATACACAAGTGACTGTGTGATATCATCATTTGAGCGAAACACGTAAGGGAGTGTATCATGAGGTTTGATCATATATATATCTGTGTTGTACTAATCTTTTCTGCAGGAACTATGTCGAGGCAACATTCTCCGGAAGGTGAGAGGGGAAGGTTTGATGCTAGGTTAGTAATTGAGGCATTGAGGGGAGAAATGAAGAGGATGTTCCAAGAGGGAATGGAACAAATTCATGAGACGGTAGAGCAAAGACTAGAGCAATCCACAAATGTATTCCAAGGGCGTAAGAGGGAGAGTCGTTCTAGGAGAGTACCGAGGGGTAGAGATGAAATGACGGATGATGATTTGTATGAGCCTTCTGTTGGGAGTTATAGAGGTTATAGTGGTCGAAATAGAGGAACTAGAGAATGGGAAGATAGAGGAGATAGGAATAGAGAGGATGATCAATTGAGTAGCATAAAGATGAAGATTCCTCCATTCCAAGGGAAGAATGATCCCGAGGCATATTTAGAATGGGAGAAAAAGGTGGAGATGGTGTTTGATTGTCACAACTATAGTGGGAGAAAGAAGGTGAAACTTGCTGCCATTGAATTTTCAGATTATGCTATAGTGTGGTGGGATCAATTAATGTTGAATAGAAGAAGGAGTGGCGAGCCACCTATTGAGTCTTGGGAAGAGATGAAGAGAGTGATGAGAAAGCGGTTTATACCTGCGTATTACTATCGTGAATTGCACAACAAGTTGCAAACTCTGAGGCAGGGAAGCCGAAGTGTAGATGAGTATTTTAAGGAGATGGAAGTCACTATGATTAGGGCGAATGTAGAAGAGGATAGAGAGGCTACAATGGCTAGGTTCCTTGCTGGGTTGAATAGAGAAATCCAAAATGTGGTTGAATTGCAGCATTATGTAGAATTGGAGGATATGGTTCACATGGCTATAAAGGTTGAGAACCAGCACAAGCGGAAGGGTAGTAGTAGTGCACGATTTCAACAGGGTAATGGTTCATCCAGACTAATCAATGGAAGAAAGAAGAAAAGCCTTTATCCACTAAACCAAAAGGAGAGCTGAGGCAAGCGGGTTCTACTTCTGGTAATCAAGGTAACCTTGAATCTTCTACTTCTAGAAATCGTGACATTAGATGCTTTAAATGTCAAGGTAGAGGTCATATTGCTAGTCAATGTCCAAATAGGCGTGTGATGATTTTGCGTGATGATGGTGAGTATGAGACTGAGGGGGATAGTGAAGAAGATGATATGCCACCATTAGAGGATGCTAGTGATGATGAGGAGCCTGCAATGGGAAGGCTAGTGGCGGTAGTGAAGAGAGCTTTGAATGTGCAGTTGAAGGAAGAAGAAGAGGTGCAAAGAGAAAATATATTTCATACTAGATGTTATTTAGGATATCACATTTGTAGTTTGATCATTGATGGAGGGAGTTGCACCAATGTAGTGAGCAATTTTATTGTTGAGAGGTTGGGGCTCAAAACTGTTAGACACCCTAGTCCATATAAATTGCAATAGTTGAATGATAGTGGTGAGACTAAGGTGAGTAAGCAAGCCTTGATTGGGTTTCGCATTAGTAGGTATGAGGATGAGGTGTTATGTGATGTAGTGCCAATGCAAGCATGTCATGTGTTGTTGGGGAGGCCATGGCAATCTGATAGGAAGGTTATGCATGATGGCTTTTCTAACAAGTATACGCTTGTTCACCAAGGGAAGAGCTTTAATCTTAAACCTTTAACACCTAAACTAGTGTATGAGGATCAGTTGCAGCTACAACAGTCATTTGCAAAACACAAGGTGAGTGAAAAGCAGAGTGAGAGTGAGAGAGCAAAAGACAATGAGAAGAAAAAGGAATATAAAAGTCAAGATCAAAAGGAAAAGGAGAGGAAGGCTGGAAAGAGTGTGAGAGGCCAAGTTGAAGGGGGATCAACTTTGGTGGTGAGTGAAAAGGAGAGGGCAGCCTTGCAAAAGGAGAGTTATGTGGCAAGAGCGAGTGTAGTAAAGAGAGCGTTAGTGATGAGGCAACCTATGTTGTTGCTGGTTTTTAAGGAAACATGTTTGACTACTAACGACTTATCTAACTCTTTGCCTAGTGTGGTTGTGTCTCTTGTGCAGGACTTTGAAGATGTCTTTCCTGAGGAGATTCCAAAGGGATTACCACCTGTTAGAGGTATTGAGCACCAGATTAACCTTGTACCCGGAGCATCGATTCCAAACAAGCCAGCTTACAGGAGCAACCCGGAGGAGACAAAGGAACTCCAAAGGCAGGTCGATGAATTAATGGAGAAGGGGTACGTGAGAGAGAGCATGAGTCCATGTACAGTGCCGGTGATTTTGGTGCCTAAGAAGGATGGGACATGGAGAATGTGTGTTGACTGTCGCGCCATCAACAACATCACGGTAAAGTATTGTCATCCCATTCCTCGCTTAGATGATATGTTAGATGAGTTACATGGGTCTAGTGTCTTTTCTAAAATTGATCTGAAAAGTGGATATCACCAAATTAGAATGAAAGAAGGTGATGAATGGAAAACTGCATTTAAGACAAAATATGGATTGTATGAGTGGTTAGTAATGCCTTTCGGGTTAACTAATGCACCTAGTACTTTTATGAGACTTATGAACCATGTTTTGAGGACATTTATTGGAAAATTTGTGGTTGTCTATTTTGACGACATTCTTATTTATAGCAAAAGTTTGGAAGATCATATATCACACTTGAGAGATGTTTTAGAAGTGCTTCGAAAGGAACAATTATATGCTAACCTCAAGAAGTGCACTTTTTGCACAGACAAACTTGTGTTTCTTGGTTTTGTTGTTAGTGCGCAGGGAATACAGGTTGATGAAGAAAAGGTTCGTGCGATCCAAGAATAGCCTAGTCCAACCAATGTAAGTAATGTGCGGAGTTTCCATGGACTAGCGAGCTTTTACAGGAGGTTTGTGAAGGATTTCAGCACCATTGCAGCACCACTTACTGAGGTAATTAAGAAGAACGTGGGGTTCAGCTGGGGAGAGCAACAAGAGAAGGCCTTTCAGATGCTTAAAAATAAGCTGACTCAGGCGCCGTTACTTGCTTTACCTAACTTTACTAAAATGTTTGAAATTGAGTGTGATGCTTCAGGATTAGGTATTGGAGCAGTGCTTATGCAGGAGAGAAGACCGATTGCATTCTTTAGCGAGAAGCTAAGTGGGGCAACCTTGAATTACCCTACTTACGACAAGGAGCTATATGCATTGGTTCGAGCCCTAGAGACGTGGCAACACTACCTTTGGCCAAAAGAGTTCGTGATCCACACTGATCATGAATCCTTGAAGTATTTGAAGGGGCAACACAAGCTGAACAAAAGGCATGCTCGTTAGGTGGAGTTCATCGAAACATTTCCATATGTCATCCATTACAAGCAAGGTAAAGAGAATGTAGTTGCTTATGCACTTTCTAGAAGGTATACTCTTATCTCTACACTTAGTTCTAGACTTCTTGGTTTTGAGCACATTAAGGAGTTATATGCTGCTGATCGAGATTTTTGTGAGGAGTATGTGCAATGTGAGAAGAGTGGGCATGGAAAATTTTATAAACATGACGGATTCTTGTTTAGAGAGAGTAAGCTGTGCATTCCAATTTGTTCTCTAAGAGAATTACTTGTGAGGGAGTCTCATGGAGGAGGTTTAATGGGACACTTTGGAGTAGCTAAAACATTAGGGGTATTGCAGGAACACTTCTATTAGCCTCACATGAAACGAGATGTTGAGAGGATTTGTGAGCGATGTGTCACATGTAAGCAAGCGAAATCTAGAGTCCAACCTCAAGGGCTTTACACCCCACTTCCCATTCCTCATGAGCCTTGGGTAGATATTTCTATGGATTTTGTGTTAGGATTACCCAGGTCTAGTCATGGTCGGGATTCTGTTTTTGTAGTTGTTGATAGGTTTTCTAAAATGGCACATTTCATTCCTTATCATAAAACGGATGATGCTTGTAATATTGCTAATTTATTCTTTAGGGAAGTTGTGCGGTTGCATGGTATGCCTAGAACAATTGTATCAGATAGGGATGCTAAGTTCTTAAGCTACTTTTGGAAGACTTTGTGGGCTAAGTTAGGAACTAAGTTATTGTTTTCTACTACTTGTCATCCACAGACTGATGGTCAAACTGAGGTAGTGAATCGAACTTTGTCTACTTTGTTGAGGGCTGTAATTAAAAAGAATATTAAAAGTTGGAAGGATTGTTTGCCGCATGTTGAATTTGCTTATAACCGTACAGTGCATTCTGCTACTAAATTTTCTCCTTTCGAAATTGTGTATGGTTTTAATCCACTAACTCCTTTGGATTTATCACCTTTGCCTATTTCTGAGTATGTTAATTTAGATGGCAAGAAGAAGGCCGAATTTGTTCAACAGATCCATGAGAAGGCAAGGCTGAACATTGAACGACGAACAGAGCAGTATGTGAAACAAGCCAACAAGGGTCGTCGACAAGCTGTTTTTGAACCTGGAGATTGGGTTTGGGTTCACATGCGCAAAGAGCAGTTTCCCGTGCAGCATCGATCTAAACTACTTCCTAGAGGCGATGGACCATTTCAAGTTCTTGAGCGCATCAATGACAATGCATACAAGATAGATTTGCCTGGTGAGTATCAAGTAAGTGCTACATTTAATGTTACTGATCTGAGTCCTTTTGATGTAGGTGACGATTTGAGGACAAATCCTTTTCAAGAGGAGGGGAATGATGAGATCCATGATGAGAGTCAAGATGGAAGAAGGAATGTGGATCCTCTTGAAGTGCCTCCTGGACCGATCACAAGAAGTTGAGCGAAACGACTCAAGGAAGCACTTAACGGGTTGATAAAGGATGTCCATGAAGCCGAGAAGGATTAGGTCAATCATGAAGTTGGAACGGATTGGAACAACCATGGGAAGACCCTTGCTCTTATACAAGTCACACCGGACACGGGTTGAAGAGGGCGTGTACTTTCAAGGCATGGCCATGTAGGACAGTCAAGATTGCCTAGAATCATACACGGCTAGATACACGGTTAAAAGGAACGGCCGTGTATGGAGTCAAGCAAATCCACAGAAAGATACACGGCTAAAGTACACGGGCGTGTATGTTGCCAGAAGTTGCACAAAAAGATACACGGCCAAAGTACACGGGCGTGTATGTTGCCAGAAGTTGCACAGAAAAGTACACGGCCAAAGTACACGGTTGTGTACACGGCCGTGTATCCCCTGTCGGCCAGCTTGTTCTGTTTTGCATTTTTATGTCACTTAACTAAACTATGTCATTTTGGACTTGTTTTTTACACGAATTGTAACCCTAGTATAAAAGCTCCTAGGGTTTAGAACAAGAAAAGATTAGACATCATTGAACATTAAACACTTTTGAGAGGCACCTCTCTTAGTTCTTCAAGAACTAAATCGAACTTATCGGATTGATTTCCGTGGCGTTCATCCCGACTTATCAATCGGTCTTCCATCCCGATTGTGGCGTCTTCACTTTTATACCAAGGTTCTTGTCTCGCTTATAGACAACGGGTCGCGGTTTTCCACTTTAGGTGTTTGGGCGTCTTAGGCAACGAATTTCCGAACGTATTGGTATTGGGTTTCGTCACGGGTTGGCGTGGTTCGTATCAAAGGTTATGCCCTTCGGTCTAAAAAATGTTGGGGCAACATATCAAAGAGCAATGGTTGCATTATTGCATGACATGATGCACCAAGAAATTGAGGTGTATGTTGATGATTTGACCGCTAAATCTAAAAAAGGGGAGGACCATGTAGATACGTTGAAAAAGTTGTTTAAACGGTTAAGAAAATACCAATTGAAACTTAACTTGAAAAAATGTACTTTTAGAGTTACCTTTGGGAAACTATTGGGTTTTATGGTCAGTCAAAAGACCATCAAAGTGGATTCAGATAAGGTCAATGCAATACTAGAAATGCCACCTCTGCACACACTTGAAGAAGTCAGGGGATTATTTGGACGCCAGAATTACATTGCTTGCTTTATTTCCCAACTCACAGACAAATTCCAACCTTTATTCAAACTACTCAAGGAAAACGCCACCATCAAGTGGAATGAAGAATGTGAAACAACTTTCATAGAAATCAAGCAATATCTCATGAATTCACCAATACTAGTGGCCCTTAAACTCGGGAAACTATGATTCTTGTACCTGAAAATATTGCCTAAATCTATAGGGTGCATGCTTGGTCAAAAAGACGAAGAAGGAAGAGAATAAGCCATTTACTACTTGAGTAAGAAGTTCACTGAGGAGGAACAAAAATATTTGGAAATAGAGAGAACATGTTGTGCATTAGTTTGGGTCATGCATCGACTGAGGCAATATACGCTCTACTATTCAATTAAATTATTAACAAGACATGATCCCCTGAAGTATTTAGCAAGCAAACCAACCTTAATTGGTAGGATTTCTAAATGGCAAATGTTGTTGTCTGAATTCAACTTCACCTAAATAAACCAAAGTTCAGCCAAAGGTTAAGTTATAGCAGATCAATTGGCTAGACATCCACTTGAAGGAACTTCCTAAGGACCATAAACACAATTTCCAAATGAAGAAGTATTAATAACTAAAAGTCATCCTAACACCGAAGAAGAAAAATTTCTCAAATGGAAATTGTATTTTGATAAAGTTTCCAATGTATTTAGTTGTGGAATTGGGGTAGTGCTAGTTTCACCTGAAGGCAACCAATTCCCTATAGCAATGAGGCTCACATTCCCATACACCAATAACATTGTAGAATATGAAGCATGCATTCTTGATCTCAAAATGGCTTTGGATATGGGAATTCATGAATTAGAGGTATATGGGGACTCCTCACTCATCATTTGTCAGACCCGAGGAGAATATAAGACTAAAGATCCAAAATTTGTACCTTATCACAAGAACTTGTCAAGGTTAATGGAGAAGTTTGAAAAGATCACATTCACATATATACAAAGGGTGCAAAATCAGTTTGTTGATGCCTTAGCTACGTTAGCATTTTTTACCAAAATATCAGGAGGGGTAGAAATCCAACCTCTTAAGATTGAGATTGAAGATAAACCTGCTTTTTGTTTAGCTATGAAAGAAACACATGATGATAAGTCTTGGTATTATGATATCAAGATCTTCCTTCAAGAGGGAAAGTATCTAAAAAAGGCTGATTGGAAAGATTGAAAAATGCTTAGAAGGTTAGCAACTCATTTTCTACTAAGTGGGTCCACAATATATAAGCGATCATTTGATAGCACATTATTGAGATGTGTAGGTGAGAAAAAGCAAACACTCTCATGAAATAGGTACATAAGGGAATATGTGGTCTTCATATGAATGGTTACATGTTGGCTAAGAAAATCATGAGACTGGGTTATTATTGGTTATGGTCTACATGTTAGCTGGGAAAGTCATTTTCTATTAAGTCGGTCCACAATATATAAGCGATCATTTGATAGTGCATTACTAAGATGTGTGAATGAAAAAAAGGCAAACACTCTCATGAAAGAGGTACATAAGGGAATATGTGGTCTTCATATGAATGGTTACATGTTAGCTAGGAAAATCATGAGACTGAGTTATTATTGGTTGACTATGGAAACCGATTGCATCAAACAAGTGAAATGTTGTCATCCATGTCAAATTTATGCCAATAGAATAAATGCTCTACCTCAAGAACTTTATACACTTTCTTCACCATGGCCATTCTCTATATGGGGTTTAGACATAATTGGATCGATTAACTCAAAAGTATCCAATGGTCATCAGTTCATATTGGTGGCTATTGATTATTTCACTAAATGCATTGAAGCTTCCTCATATACTAATGTTACTAAAGGAGTAGTCGTCAGATTCATCAAAAAAGACATTATTGCTCGATATGGATCTCTTAAGTCAATTATTACAGATAATGACACAAACTTGAACAACAAGCTCATGAGAGAACTATGCCAACATTTTGGAATCAATCACAAGAATTCTACTTCATATCGACCACAAATGAATGGAGCTGTAGAAGTGGCCAATAAAAATATCAAGCAAATTATTGAGAAGTTGGCTGTTACTTATAAAGATTGGCATGAAATGTTGCCATTCACACTCATGGCATATCGAACCTCCATCAGAACGTCAATAGGAGCTACACCTTATTCTTTGGTATATGGCACTAAGGCAATATTACCGATTGAAGTTGAGATTCCATCACTCGAAGTGTTGTCAAAAACTCAATTAGATGAAGCTGATTAAGCGAAAAAACGGGTTGATCAATTGAGCCGAATTGATGAAAAGAGGTTAGTAGCATTATGCCATGGTCAATGTTACCAATAAAAAATGGTTAGGGCTTTTATTAAAAGAGTGCGACCTCGAAATTTTCAAGAGGAAGACTTAGTTATAAAAAAGATTCTCCCAAACGTGCAAGATCCTAGGAGGAAGTTTACGCCTAATTATGATGGGCCATATTTTGTAAAGAAAGTGTTATTGGGAGGAGCATTGATTTTATCACGAAAGGATAGTCCGAATTTAAAGGACCCTATAAATTCTTATGCAATTAAAATGTACTATTTCTAATGAATCAATGGAATCTTACTAATGTTTAATGAAAATGCTGGCAATTATTAGTCTCTTGATAGTCTAATTTTTATCATCTATGTGTAAAGCTAATATCCCTTATGGTTGTTTGCATTAAACTGATCATCCATCCCATCATCGATAAGTTTCTTCTTCTTGTACTCCTATTTTTGCCTTATACAATCAAATACGAGAGAAGTTGTGAGGAGTAAAACAATGATAATTGTTGAAAACTCTTCAAATACTCCATCATGGTTTCATTTTTTTTTTTTCGAAAACAAGTTTTTTTTTTTAGCTATATCAGGTTAAAGTCTCGAACAATAGAAGTGGAGATAAAATTTGAGCAAAATGAATTGGAATGGTTGGAACTCTAAAATGAAATTGAATCTCATACAAACATGATTCATCCGACAAGGAAAGAGCTAATGAACGAGTGTTTTTAAACTTTGATAGAAGGGTGCATTGTTTAGGCGCTATCTATGAAAATAGGTAAGATCTTTTATTATACATGAGTAGCAAAATAGTTAGCCCATAGGGGCACTATTCTAAAATTCACCATTTCTTATGATTGCCAATTTGTACTAGATGCTTTCTTATGCAAATTAGTCAGCCCACAGGGGTACAATTCTAAAATTCACCATTTCTTATGATTGCCAGTTTGTAATAGACGCTTTCTCATGTAAGTTAGTCAGCCTATAGGGGGGACTATTTCGAAAATTCATCATTTCTTTAGATTGCCAATCTGTAATAGATGCTTTCCCATAAAAGTTAGTCAACCCACTGAGACACTATTCTAAAACAAATTCATCATTTCTTAGGATTACTAATCTGTAATAGACGCTTTCCCATGCAAGTTAGTCACCCACAAGGGCACTAATCTAAAAATTTATCATTTATTAAGATTGCTAGTCTATAATAGATGCTTTCCCATGAGAGTTAATCAACCCACAGGAGTACTATTCTAAAATGTATCATTTCTTAGAATTGCTAGTTTGTAATAGAGACACTTTCTCATGAAAATTGGTTAGCTTATAAGGGCACTATTCTAAAATTCATCTTTTCGTTGCTAGTCTGTAATGGACACTCTCCCATTAAAATTAGTCAGCCCATAAGGGCACCATTCTAAAAATCCTTGCTTAGGGTTGCTAGTTTATGATGATGTTTTTCGATATATGATAGTCAGCAAAGCACCATCCTAAGCATCTCTTACTGGTTTAGTAAAATATTTCTTGCATTTGGTTACATAGCTTGTCAAGGTACACTTCTAGACAAAAATAGAGTGTCCCTTTGGTCTTTGTAGTAAAGTTTTCCTCAAACTTTACTATTAAAAGGGGCAGCTATAGATACACAATTTTTGCTCCCTCTTTATTTATTCATTTATTTTGTTTTGTTTTTCTTAGAAAAAAAAAAGAGGAAACAAATGTAATTTGGTTACATAATGAACCGAGGCACAAGCCAATGGCTTAATGGAAACACATGCATGCAAAGTCCCCATGGTCTCGAGTTTGAATCACGGCAGGCATGAGTTGCGTAATTTTTTTTTTTGATAGTTGAAAACGCGTGTGGAACACATGTTTTCTTATTAACATATGTTTTCTTCTTTCAGCAAACTAATAAGAAAACATGTGTTCAAAAAAAAATTTTCTCCTTCCAGCGAACAGTTAAGAAAACATGTTTTGAGCACACATTTTCACTATTCATCTTCTTCCTCCTCCAGTCGTGATTAACTCTTTTTTCCTTCTTGGATAACCTCTTTTAGAGAACTTTTTTAGCCCTTTTTCTTCATGATTTCACCTAATTAATGGCAAAATCACAAAGATCACATTCCCTACTATGCATTCAAGCTAAAACAGGGTCCAAATACGCTTAATTAATTAGGTAAAATTGGCTTGGAAAATAGGAAAAAATCATTTTGCGCAAAAAATTTTCTTGCATATTTAACTTGATTTGGAAAATTGAAGCTTCCATGGACATTTTCAAGCAAGTACGAGCATCAAAGGATTCTTTTTTACTCAAATTATAGCCGAATTCATTGAATTAAAGTCAAAATCGGTCAAAGCCCATTAAATTAAAAATAAAAAATTCATTATGGGAATTGACCTTCTATGATTAATTCAAGCTTGGGCAGTATAAAAGGGACCCTAAGGAAGGCATTGGGGAGGAGAATTAGATCGATTCCCACTTCAAAAAGAATTTTTTCTCTCTCTTTAAGTTCTCGCTTCACGTACTCTTTTTTTTTTCTTTTCTTCTCTTGAGCAAGTCCGAGTCCCTTCCACCATTCCCAGTTGCTCAAAGCATCACCGGAGGTTGTCGTTGGAAGTTGACGCCGAAGCCGTTGTCCCTAATGTCGATCGACAAATGCACAGGTTCATCACATCTTTTTTTTTTATTATTATCATTATTATATAAAGAAAAAAAATATGTTTTCCCCTAAATTATTATTATTATTATTATAAAAAAAGTTCTTTATAAAAAAATATCACATTTTCCCTAATTCTTTTTTCTTTTACATTTTAGAATTTTCTAAAAAATATATAAATAATAACAATAATAATATTTTTTAGATGTATTCTTTAAAAAAAATGTTTTCCTTTTCTTAAAAAAATTAAGTATAATTTGTTTTTTATAAATAGATTTTGGTCTCTAAAAATAATAATAATTTTTTTTTATGAACTACAATAGGTCTGATTCTGAATAGTAGGTACATAAGCACCAATGGGGCGACCTTAAATAGTATTTTTTTTTTATTTCTCTAGTTAGACAATTTAAAAAAATAAAATAAAATTTAATCTTGAAAGGTTTAAAGTAATAGCCATAGTGTTTTATAATATAGTCCTCGAGCGTAGAATATTTGGGTTTTTTTTTTCTAAAAAAAATAATTTTTTTATCAATAGGCAAGTTGGAATTAATACTGCTCAATTAATTCTAACTTTATATTTTTTCGATTATAATCGGGTGGCTACTCCCTTTCTTATTTTTTTAAGTAATTTTTTTTCTAATTTTAATCGAGAATTTACATTAAATAAGCATAAAGTTTAGTGTAAATCATATTAGGAAAAAAGAGAAAATTTAGGCTTGACATCAGCCTTGGTGGATGCAACAAATTTTTGTTTCAGCATGATGATGCAGAAACTTTTTGGTAGTACAAGCACATCACAAGTTTGTCGTTTGGAACCATGAAAGGTGCTTAGGAGAAGGGAGATTATTAGTACTTAAGACGGTGGCAGATGGTAATTTATAAATTTTCATTATTTTTAGCCTATAATTTTATCTTTTATTAAGTGTGTTTTAATTGATCTAAAAGGTGTCGTAAAAAGTCAGGCGCAATAAGGACAAACAAGAAGAAATTTGAAGAATATAGCCATTCCAATTCGCTAGAAGGAATCGCTTTCTGGGAAAAATGCCATCTCGTGAAGATATGCTCCCTTTCTTTCATAAGAAATCTTTCATTTGAAGGAAAATGAAGCCCCTAAAGATGTTCATGATTTCTGCGAGTAACTAACTTCCTTTGCAAATCCTAGTTACACATGGTTGGACTATGTATATGTGGACTTATTTCTTAGCCCAATTCATTTTAGGGCATAATGTCTATAAAATCCTAAAATTTCGAAAAATTATATAAACAATTAAAGAAAAATAAATAGAATAATAAATTATCCAAAACGTAATTTTCAAATAATATTTGGTTAAATAATAAAATTAATTTAAAAATTATAAATCTAAGAATTTTAAATGGAAATTTAGAGTAAAAATTTATGTTCGGAATAATCAAATTAACATTGACGCGAACCCTAGATATTAATCTAAGACCCAACGATCAATAGAGGATTCCAAACCCAAGAATCAAAATTGAATCAAGTATTGTGCGTAACCCGACCCCAATCGAACCAACCGATTAGAACCTAAGCTATCAAGATCGATTTCTCCAAGCGTTTAAGATGAAGAAACCTAAGGTAGTTCTATGGCCAAAACCAAAGGAAGAGAGAATTCTCTCAAATGATTTTCATTCAACATCTGATAATGACCTTTCAAATCTCCTACCAAAGGAGTTTATAATGGTCATAAATTATAAGCTGGATGTGACCTTTCAAATGTCCTACTAAGGAGTTTATAATGGTCATAAATTATAAGCTGGCGGCTTAAATACATCTAGGGCCGGCTTTGAAATGAAAAGACAAAAACAACATTAAGGTCGTCTATCCATTGCTAATGTCCTTCGCTTCATCCCCACTTTGATATATGATATTCATGAGCTTAGCACTTGTGTTAGAGTTGTGTCAAATCACCTCTTGCTCCTGAAGTTCCATAATCAATTCTTGCAATGCCTCCTTCATTCGCTTGGTCCGTGATTGTGTCATAAAACCCCTGATACCTTGTAAAGGATCATTGGCTTTGACTAGCTCCCGAATGTTGGATGCGTCCTGATCTCTATCATTCCCCCCTTCCTCGAAAGGATTCGTCCTCGAATCACCTACATCATATAACGAAAGATCAGAAACATTAAAAGTAGCGCTTACATTACCGTATTAACTTGGCAAATCGAGTTTGTAAGCATTGTCGTTGATGCGCTCTAGCACTTGAAAAGGAGTGTTTCCCCGAGGATGTAATTTGGACTTCTGCTGTGTAGCAAACCTTTCTTTTCTCAAATGTAACCAGACCCAGTCTCCAGGTTGAAAGGTAAGCTTGACACGACCCTTGTTTGCTTGTCGAGCATAGTGCTCATTCTTCTTTTCAATGTTAGCTTGAGCCTTGGCATGTAATTCCCTGACTAACTTTGCTTTTCTCTTTCCATCAACATCAACAAATTGGTTAGGAGGCAAGGGTAAAATATCCAAGAGAGTCAAAGGATTAAATCTATACACAATCTCAAATGGTGAGTATGATGTAGCAGAATGCACAGCTTTATTGTATGCAAATTCAACATGAGGCAAACAATTTTCCCATTGTTTTAAGTTCTTTTTCAAAACAGCACGCAGCAATTGTGAAAGGGTCCTATTAACTACTTCTGTTTGACCATCCGTCTGAGGATGTGCAACAGTAGAAAATAACAATTTAGTTCCCAATCGGTTCCATAAAGTGCGCCAGAAATGGCTAAGAAACTTAACATCCCTATCACTTACTATAGACCTTGGCAGGCCATGCAAACGTACAATTTCTTTAAAGAATAAATCAGCAATATGTGTTGCATCATTAATTTTAGAACAGGCAATAAAGTGAGCCATTTTACTAAACCTATTAACAACAACAAATATGCTATCCTTGCCATTTCTAGATCATGGCAAACCTCTAACAAAGTCCATAGAAATGTTAGTCTAAGGCTGATGAGGCACAGGTAATGGGATGTATTCTCCATGTGGCATTACTTTGGATTTAGCTTGTTTACACACAATGCATTTTTCACACATAGCTTGCACATCATGTTTCATCTTAGGCCAATAAAAATGCTCATGCAAAATGTCTAAAGTTTTCTGTATACCGAAGTGTCCCATTAGTCTACCCCTATGTGTTTCTCTAACAAGCAACTCCCGCAAAGAACATTTAGGAACGCAAATCTTGTCTTTCTTAAACAAAAACCCCTCATGCTTATAGAAATCAGCATATGCATGCTCAGAAACAGCACTCCACACTTGACCAAAATCAGCATCATTTTCATACAAATCCTTAATAAACTCAAATCCAAGCAATTTTGTATATAAAGAGGTCAGAAGTAAATACCTCCTGGACAGTGCATCAGCTACTACATTTTCTTTTCCTTGCTTGTATTTGATAACATAAGGAAAAGTTTCAATAAATTCCATCCACCTAGCATGCCTTTTGTTTAACTTACCCTGAGTCTTCAAAAATTGCAAGCTATCATGATCTGAATGGATAATGAACTCCTTGGGCCATAGATAGTGTTGCCAAGTTTGCAAAGTCCTCACTAATGCATATAGCTCCTTATCATAGGTAGGATAGTTCAATGCCGCCCCATTAAGCTTTTCGCTGAAGTAAGCAATTGGCATGGAATCCTGCATCAAAACACCACCAATACCTTTCCCAGAAGCATCACATTCAATTTCAAAAACCTTTTCAAAATTAGGGAGAACAAGCAAAGGTGTATTGGTTAGCTTTTCTTTCAAAGTATTGAAAGCTTTCTCATGTGTTTTAGTCCACTTAAACTCAGCATTCTTTTTAAAAAGGTCATTTAAAGGAGTAGCTATAAAACTAAAATCCCTCACAAATCTCCTATAGAAGCTGCCTAAACCATGAAAGCTTCTTACCTCATTAGCATTCTTAGGTGTTGGCCATTCCTTGATCGCTCTTACCTTCTCCTCATCAATAGAAATCCCCTGTGCACCTACAACAAAACCCAAAAACACCACAGAATCCATGCAAAAGGTACACTTCTTTAAATTTGCAAATAACCTATTTTCTTTCAAAACAGTGAAAACCATTTGCAAATGCTGAACATGTTCATCTAGACTTTTACTGTAGACTAAAATGTCATCAAAATAGACTACAACAAATTTTCCTATGAAAGCACGAAGAACATGGTTCATTAATCGCATAAATGTGCTTGGTGCATTTGTCAAACCGAAAGGCATTACCAACCACTCATAGAGACCATATTTGGTTTTAAAAGCGGTTTTCCATTCGTCTCCCTCTCTCATGCATATTTGGTAATAACCATTCTTTAGATCAACTTTTGAAAACAAGCACGCACCATACAGCTCATCTAACATATCATCAAGCCTAGGTATGGGATGTCGGTACTTAACTGTAATTTTGTTGATGGCTCGACAATCCACGCACATACGCCATGATCCATCCTTCTTTGGAACCAGAATAACAGGGACTGAACATGGGCTAAGGCTCTCTCTCACAAATCATGACGCAAACCCTAGATATCAATCTAAGACCCAATGATCAATAAGGATTCAAACCCTAGAATTGAAATTGAATTGAATGAATTCAAAATAACCTGACCCCAATCGAAAACGCCGAATGGAACCTAAGCTATCACGGATCGATTTCCCCAAGCGTTTAGGATGAAGAAATCAAGATTAGTTCTATTCAAAAGAACTAAAGGAAGAGAGAACTCTCTCAAAAATCTCATTCACAATATGATAAATCTGATAATTCCCTTTCAAATGTCATACAAAGGAGTTTATATTCGTCATTAATTAAAAGCTGGCGGCCTAAATACATCCAGGGCCGACTTTGAAATGTAAAAAATAATAGATGGCTGGCCGGCAGTGTAAATTCCAAGGCCGGTAGCCTTCATATCCGGCGTACCTTGCCTTTTAAAGGCCGGCCAATTCTAGGCCGGAGGCCTAGGTGATAGGTTGGCGGCCTTTCCTTTGTTGGTGGTCGTCAATGCAATTCCGATGTCCTCCGCTTCGTCCCCACTTTGATATAGGATGTTCATGAGCTTAGGACTTGTGTCGAATTCGAATCACCTCTTGCTCCTAAAGTTCCATAATTAACCCTTGCAATGCCTCCTTCATTTGCTTGGTCCGTGATCGTGTCATAGGACCCCCGATACCTTGTAAAGGGTCATTAGCTTTGACTAGCTCCTGAGTGTTGGATGCCTCCCAATCTTTATCATTCCCCCCTTCCTCGAAAGGATTCGTCCTCGAATCACCTGCATCATATAACGAAAGATCAAAAATATTAAAAGTAGCGCTTACATTACCGTATTGACTTGGCAAATCGAGTTTGTAAGCATTGTCGCTGACGCGCTCCAACACTTGAAAAGGTCCATCTCCCCTAGGATGCAATTTGGACTTTCGTTGTGTGGTAAACCTTTCTTTTCTCAAATGTAACCAAACCTAATCTCCAAGTTGAAAGGTAAGCTTGACACGACCCTTGTTTACTTGTCGAGCATAGTGCTCATTCTTCTTCTCAATGTTAACTCAGGCCTTAGCATGAAATTCCCTGACTAACGCTGCTTTTCTCTTTCCATCAACATCAACAAATTCGTTAGGAGGCAAGGGTAAAATATCCAAGGGAGTCAAAGGATTAAATCCATACACAATCTCAAATGGTGAGTATGATGTAGTAGAATGCGTAGCTCTATTGTATGCAAATTCAACATGAGGCAAACAATTTTCCCATTGTTTTAAGTTCTTTTTCAAAACAGCACGCAGCAATTGTGAAAGGGTCCTATTAACTACTTCTGTTTGACCATCCGTTTGAGGATGTGCAACAGTAGAAAATAACAATTTAGTTCCCAATTGGTTCCACAAAGTGCGCCAGAAATGGCTGAGAAACTTAACATCCCTATAACTTACTATAGACCTTGGCAGGCCATGCAAACGTACAATTTCTTTAAAGAATAAATCAGCAATATATGTTACATCATTAGTTTTAGAATAGGCAATAAAGTGAGCCATTTTGCTAAACCTATTAACAACAACAAATATGCTATCCTTACCATTACTAGATCGTGGCAAACCTAGAACAAAGTCCATAGAAATGTCAGTCCAAGGTTGATGAGGTACACATAATGGGATGTATTCTCCATGTGGCATTACTTTGGATTTAGCCTGTTTACACACAATGCATTTTTCACACACAGCTTGCACATCATGTTTCATCCTAGGCTAGTAAAAATGCTCATGCAAAATGTCCAAAGTTTTCTGTATACCAAAGTGCCCCATTAGTCCACCCCCATGTGTTTCTCTAATAAGCAATTCACGCAAGGAACATTTAGGAACACAAAGTTAGTCTTTCTTAAACAGAAACCGCTCATGCTTATAAAAATCAGCATATGCATGCTCAGAAACAACACTCCACACTTGACCAAAATCAGCATCATTCTCATACAAATCCTTGATAAACTCAAATCCAAGCAATTTTGTTTGTAAAGAGGTTAGAAGTAAATACCTCCTGGATAGTGCATCAGCCACTACATTTTCTTTCCCTTACTTATATTTGATAACATAAGGAAAAGTTTCAATAAATTCCAGCCACCTAACATGCCTTTTGTTCAACTTACCCTGAGTCTTTAAGAACTTCAAGCTTTCATGATCTGAGTGGATAATAAACTCCTTGGGCCACAGATAGTGTTGCCAAGTTTGTAAAGTCCACACTAATGCGTATAGTTCCTTATCATAGGTAGGATAATTCAATGTCGCCCTATTAAGCTTTTCACTAAAGTAAGCCATTGGCTTGGAATCCTGCATCAAAACACCACCAATACCTTTCCCAGAAGCATCACATTCAATTTCAAAGACTTTTTCAAAATTAGGTAGAACAAGCAAAGGTGCATTGGTTAGACATGCTAGTTGACAATATATTAACTTGCTAATTAAGTAGAAGAGCTCTATTCATACCAATCAACAAAGATAATAATGACAAAACGATCAGAAGATATATGAATACCCGAAAGCAAAGAATAGAATAAATACAAGTCAATTAGACCTCACAATTCGTGGAGAATTAAATATCTATGACCCTTTGGCTAGAAAAGTAGCTTAGCTACTCATGTTCATCAATAAAACGAAAAATAAAGATAAAAACATAACAAGCCTCTGTTTCCGGCTGCCTGCTCTGCCTCCTCCTTTCCTTCTTGTCTCCAAGGTGATTCCAGATTCAAAGATTCAAAAGTTAAAGATTAAAAGTTGTCCTCACCCTCTAGGGTTGGTTCTATTTATATTGTTAGAGGGATGGCATGTGATCTTTTGCTAGCAAGATACGAAAATATCTTTCCTTTTCCAAGTAGATTTCGAGAAGTGAATCTTCGTCTGCCTGGCATGCCCTACCACACGGTCGTGGGTCAAGCCGTGCCTTCCTCTGTGCATAATTCATGTATCATCTTCCGTGTCCAGTGTGTACCACGGCTCCACCCACGGCTAGATTTTCAACCGTGCCTTCCTCTGTGCATGATCTACAAGCTCTTCATCCTTGTCCAGTGTGTACCACGGTCTACACCACGGCTAGATCCTAGGTCGTGCCATCCTCTGTCAAAGTTCCACAATTTCTTCTCCTTGGCACGCCTAGCTTCCACCACGGCTCTAAGCACAATTTCTCCCACGGCTTCCACCACGGCCGTGCCCTAAGCCGTGTCTCTCTTTCTCCTGCAGTGTGTAGCACGGTTTACCACATGGCCAGATCTCAAACCGTGCCTCCTTCTAGATAGATACTTGCGCATGTGCTTTCCTCCGGTGGTGTAACTCCTTGTCTTGATCCAAGTTATAGATGACTTCTTTAATTTACTTGAATTAGCATCCTTGACTCCATTTAACCTGATTTATCACCATAATAGAATTAAGTACCATTTCCTTATGATTTCTATAAAATCAATAATGAGTTAACACAATTTATACTATAAATATTATGTATAAAATGGCTCTATCAAATTCCCCCACACTTAAACTCTTGCTTCTCCTCAAGCAATTGAATCAAATCAATTGAAAAATCTGTCATAGATTATACAAACTTTCTTTTCATCATTGCAAGCATCTATTCATTTGTAATTCATGACTTGTAATTTTAATGTCTACTACTTCAACCAAACTGGTTTCCTGTGATCAAATTACCATGGACAAAATTTAATAGCTAATCTAAACAAAACAAACTTTAATCCTCATGTTTAGCAAAAGAATTTTTATTCCAAAAGTAAATACTTAATCCACTAAGGAAAAACACCCAATTAAACTTCATTGGATATTAGCAAACATATAATCCTTGTAGTATAAAGTAAAAGCATATGGTATAAGCTCTTTGCTAGATATTCTCCCTTTTATACGTCATGTTTTATTCAATGAATGTTTACATTCATGTTCTTTTGATCTATTCAAGCATCTATTTTGACGGGTTTTTGCCCGCTTCTTTTCATGAACTTTCGCCTTTTCTCCCTTATCGTTATAGTGAGTTCATTGAGTCGGCAACATCCCGAGCTCATCACTCAAGTGACCGGGTTTTGAGATATCCCTACGGACTCTTCCTCACTCTAACATTCAAGTTTGAATACTCTTAACTCAATTAGTTGAATCATTGGAGTAATGGCTATGCTTGATTCTTTTTTTTTTTTTAAGTGTTATGATTGCTTTACAAACAACTTCAAAGAGTATATAGTAGCTAATATAACCTAGAAGTAAACTTGTTTATTTTTCACTTAGGGACTCGACTTACTCTTAGACTTCCAATTCTAAAGCTAAATACAAGGTAAATTTGTTTCTTAAAGATTTCACTACTTAATTTTAACCATGTATTCTAATCACAGCAGTGGGTGAGTAAAACATTTGAACAAGTCAATTTCACATTTTGTAGATGCTTATTACAACATTTAGTACAATCTCCAGATGTCATGATAATTTTGAAAAAATTTTAACTTAAAATTGCTTAAGGACAAACATTCAGAGTATAAGTTAGTTCTCTATTCTCTATATTTTATTATCCTCTCCCCCACACTTAGCTTGAACAGTGTCCTCACTGTTCCAAATTCAGCACAATGAAAGAGGAATGAACAACTCAAGGAACATTAGAGGATAAGAGAAAGGAAATACCGGTACTTCCCTGGTATTGGAGTTATCCCTGTAAGCTCTGGAAAGTGTCATCTGATTATGTGTATCCTTGCTGCAGCTGATCCAAAGAGTTCAAAACTACGCGAAAATAAAAACAAAACTAAACTAAAACAAAACAAAACTAAAGCAAAACAAACTAAAACTTTTTTTTTTTTTTTTGACATGGGTTGCCTCCCATGAAGCGCCTTTCTTTAACGTCTTTGGCTAGACGTTCCTGGCTAGATGTTCGGATAAGGATTTTGATTCCAGCTTGGGTGCCTGTGGTGATGGGTTAATAACATCTGTAACAAAAACAGGAGAGATATCGTTAGGATGTTTCATGGCATCATAAATGTTAAAATTAATCACTTCACCATCAAATTCCATAGTGAGGGTGCCATCATTTACATCGATTTTCGTTTTAGAAGTCTTAAGGAATGGTCGCCCTAATAATATCAGTGATGAAGTATGAGAATCACTATCGTCCATGTCAAGCACATAAAAATCAGCAGGAAAAACCAACCCATTGACTTGAACTAAAACATCCTCTAGAACTCCCTCAGGATAAACATTGGACCTATCAGCAAGTTGAACAATAATACCTGTTTCCTTTAAAGGACCAACATTTAAACGTTGATAAACAGACAAAGGCATGACATTGATAGAAGCTCCTAAATCACACATGGCTTTAACGATTCCAAGATTACCTATTTTGCAAGGAATGGTGAACATACCTGGATCCTTACATTTGGGAGGAAGCTTCTTCTGAACAATAGCTGAAACATTTTCACTCACACCAATCTTTTCATTACCTTTCAGCTTTCTTTTGTTAGTGTACAAGTCTTTGAGAAATCTAGCATAGCGCGGTATTTGCTTAATTGCATCAAGCAAAGGAATATTTACCTCGACTTTGCGAAAAGTTTCCAGAATCTCTTTTTCTTCCGCTTCATTCTTGGATTTCGCTAATCTGGAGGGGAAAGGAGGTGCTGTTGTCATGACCTTTGGTGGTTCAATGAGGGGTCCTTTGATCTGATTGTTCTGCTGGTTTGAAGTTGCGGTTTCTTTCTCAGTCTCTTCCTCAGGATTAGTTCGGTGTCCCTTCTCATTTGATCCCTGCAATTTTGTTCCACTTCTCAAAGTAATTGCGTTAGCACTTTGCTTGGGATTTGTGATGGTTTGAGAAGGTAACTTACCTTGAGTTTCCAACCTGTTTATAGAAGAAGCAAGTTGGCTTACCTGACTTTCCAAGTTGTGGATGCTCTGCTTTGTCTCATCCTGAAATTGTTTGGTATTAACGGCAAGTGATTTAACAATTTCCTCAAGAGACATACCTGAAGTGGAAGGAGCCTGTGATCCTTGGTTTGATGGCTTAGGTTGGAATTGTTGGAAGTTTTGTGGTTTATTGCCATATCTGAAGTTAGGATGATCCCTCCATCCAGGATTGTACGTGTTCGAGTAAGGATCATATTTCCTTTGTGGCTGTCCTGGGAATTTACCTACAGCATTGGCGTGTTCATGATTGTCATCTTGCAATGTAGGGCACATGTCGGTCGAGTGATTAGGAGCAGCACAAATTCCACAAGCTTTCACCTGATGGGTATTTCCAAGAGCTAGCTGCTGCACAAGGGAGGTTAGATTAGAAATTTGATGTTCAAGGTTAGACACACTTACCTCATTTACCTTCCTTGAAGACGTATCGTGCTTATACCCAAATTGTTGTGAATTAGCAGCCATAATGGAGATCAATTCCCTAGCTTGACCAGGGGTTTTGTTTACTATGGCGCCTCCACTCGCAGCGTCCATCATCTTTCTTTCCATCGGAAGCAAGCCTTCATAGAAGTATTAGATGAGGAGTTGTTCAGATATCCCATGTTGTAGGCAGCTTGCACAAAGTTGCTTGAACCTCTCCCAATACTCATGAAGAGTCTCGGTGTCCCTCTGTTTTATACCACAAATTTCTCTTCTTATACCAGCGGCTCTAGATGCGGAGAAGAATTTGTCCAAGAAGAGTCTGACCATATCTGTCCAAGTGGTTATCGAACCTGGAGGCAAATAAAACAACCAATCTTTAGCTTTAGTACTTAAAGAAAATGGAAAAGCACGTAGCTTGATTTGATCGTCGGTTATTCCTTGCGGCCTCATACTAGAACACACTATATGAAACTCTTTCAAATGCTTGTGAGGATCTTCATTCTCAAGACCATGAAATGTAGGTAGCAGATGTATCAACCCAGATTTCAATTCAAATTCCACAGTTAGTTCGGGATAGTGAATACAAAGTGGTTGTTGATTCACATCCGGTGCAGCCAACTCCTTTAAGGTTCTCTCGAGATTTGCCATGTCGTCCTCTTTTTCAGAATCAAGGGATGAATCAGACAAATCCGATACTAAGTTCGGTCTGGGGGATGATCTAGCTTCTTGTCGCAGCCTCTTTAGAGTCTTCTCAATCTCCAGATTATAAGTTAGTTCACCTGTCTGAGAAGAACGAGTCATACAAGAATAGAAATAAATTTGACACCAATCCCCGGCAACGGCGCCAAAATTTGATGGGTGTCAAATCCAACAAAAATAAAACCTACTCCTAGACAATTATATGATTTGCATATAGCGGTGAGTAGGGTCGAATCCACAGAGATTGGTTAAATTTATTTCTATCCAAGGAGAATAAAAAGGAAAAGGAAAATGGGGGTTTGGTTTGTGAATCGAATAAAGTTAAAACAAGATAAGAAAATTGAATATTGATAAAAGCCTAGCCAAAGGAATCAAGATAGTTTAATTCAAGGAATTGATCATCGATGCAAATGTTTTCTATTCTTATTTCTAGATAAACTGGTTATGGTTATTAACAAGCTCTAACAACCTATCTCTCCGTACTTCCTCGATAATCAAGAGAAGCTCTTTGATTATTTCTCTTATCGATTAGACAATCCTAGACAAGCGCTTAGGATTTAATCTACCAATAGCATTAAAATCTAGAGAGACCACCAATTCATGCCAGTAGATTATAAGATAACCTATTTAAACATGATCACACACCTCCATAACATGAATTCGATCATCTCTTTTATAACCAAGCATGTTATTACGTCACTAAGACTAGAACAATCAAACAATTACGGATTTGACGTGCTAGTTGACAATATATTAACTTGCTAATTGAGTAGAAGAGCTCTATTCATACCAACCAACAAAGATAATAATGACAAAACGATCAGAAGATATATGAATACCCGAAAGCAAAGAATAGAATAAATACAAGTCAATTAGACCTCACAATTCGTGGAGAATTAAATATCTATGACCCTTTGGCTAGAAAAGTAGCTTAGCTACTCATGTTCATCAATAAAACGAAAAATAAAGATAAAAACATAACAAGCCTCTGTTTCCGGCTGCCTGCTCTGCCTCCTCCTTTCCTTCTTGTCTCCAAGGTGATTCCAGATTCAAAGATTCAAAAGTTAAAGATTAAAAGTTGTCCTCACCCTCTAGGGTTGGTTCTATTTATATTGTTAGAGGGATGGCATGTGATCTTTTGCTAGCAAGATACGAAAATATCTTTCCTTTTCCAAGTAGATTTCGAGAAGTGAATCTTCGTCTGCCTGGCACGCCCTACCACACGGCCGTGCGTCAAGCCGTGCCTTCCTCTGTGCATAATTCATGTATCATCTTCCGTGTCTAGTGTGTACCACGACTCCACCCACGGCTAGATTTTCAACCGTACCTTCCTCTGTGCATGATCTACAAGCTCTTGATCCTTGTCCAGTGTGTACCACGGTCTACACCACGGCTAGATCCTAAGCCATGCCATCCTCTGTCAAAGTTCCACAATTTCTTCTCCTTGGCACGTCTAGCTTCCACCACGGCTCCAAGCACGGTTTCTCCCACGGCTTCCACCACGGCCGTGCCTTAAGCCGTGTCGCTCTTTCTCCTGCAGTGTGTAGTACGGTTTACCACATGGCCAGATCTCAAACCGTGCCTCCTTCTAGATAGATACTTGCTCATGTGCTTTCCTCCGGTGGTGTAACTCCTTATCTTGATCCAAGTTATAGATGACTTCTTTAATTTACTTGAATTAGCATCCTTGACTCCATTTAACCTAATTTATCACCATAATAGAATTAAGTACCATTTCCTTATGATTTCTATAAAATCAATAATGAATTAACATAATTTATACTATAAGATTAAGTATAAAATGGCTCTATCACTTTCTCATGTATTTAAATGAGCAGCTATAGAACTAAAATCCCTCACAAATCTCCTATAAAAGCTTGCTAAGCCATGAAAGCTTCTTACCTCATTAGCATTCTTAGGTGTTGGCCATTCCTTGATTGCTTTTACCTTCTCCTCATCAACAGAAATCCCCTATGCACCTATAATAAAACCCAAAAACACCATAGACTCCATGCAAAAGGTACATTTGTTTAAATTTGCAAGTAACTTATTTTCTCTTAAAACACTGAAAACCATTTGCAAATGCTAAACATGTTCTTCTAAACTTTTACTGTAGACTAAAATGTCATCAAAATAGACTACAACAAATTTTCCTATGAAAGTACGAAGAACATGATTCATTAATCTCATAAATGTACTTGGTGCATTTGTTAAACCGAAAGGCATTACCAACCACTCATAGAGACCATATTTGGTTTTAAAAGCGGTTTTCCATTCATCTCCTTCTCTCATGCGTATTTGGTAATAACCATTCTTTAAATCAACCTTTGAAAACAAACACACACCATGCAGTTCATCTAACATATCATCAAGCCTAGGTATGGGATGTCGGCACTTAACTGTAATTTTGTTGATGGCTCGACAATCCACACACATGTGCCATGATCCATCCTTCTTTGGAACCAGAATAACAGGAACCGAACTTGGGCTAAGGCTCTCTTTCACAAAACCCCTTTCTACCAGTTCATCCACTTGCCTCTGAATCTCCTTTGTCTCGTCTGGATTTACTCTATAGGCTGGTTTATTTGGAATTTAGGAACCTAGAATGAAGTCGATTTGATGCTCAATACCTCTCAACGGAGGTAATCCACTGGGTATCTCCTCAGGGAATAAGTCAGCAAACTCCTGCAAAAGAGAAACAACAACTGCAGGCAAAGAAGGGTTAAGATGGTCTGTGGAAAAATAAACATCCTTGTACATCAGTACAAGTAAGTGCCATTTTGCCTTCAAGGCACCTTCAATCTCACTTGTCTCACCAATTTCACTCGTATTTCCCTCTAATTCTTTTCTCTCATGGCTCATAAGTGTATTTTTACCTCTCGCTTTCACAATCTCGCTCTTATTTTCTTGTTCAATCTTGTGTTTCCCACTCTCTCTGAACTCTTTAGCAATCCTCAACTGATCCTCACTAGCCTCCCAAGGATTAAGGGGTGTGAAGACTAACTGTCTTTTATTCAGAATAAAGGAATACCTATTATGATACCCATCATGGGTGACCTTTCTATCAAACTGCCAAGGTCGTCCCAATAATATGTGGCAAGCCTGCATAGGTACAACATTACACAATACCTCATCACGGTATTTCCTTATAGAGAAAGAAACCAATACCCTATTGGTCACTTTAACCTCCCACATTCACTCAACCACTGCAACTTATAAGGTTGATCATGCTTCACAGTTTTTAGGCTCAATTTATCAACCAATAACGTGCTAGCAACATTTGTACAACTACCACTATCAATAATCAAACTACACACCTTGTTATTCACATGGCATCTGGTATGGAAGATATGCTCTCGCTGCACTTCATCACCCTCATTGTTAGGTTGAGTATTGAGAATCCGCCTGGTAACAAGAAATTCTCCCTTTACAGGACCTTCCATATCCACATCACTACAATCTTCCAATGGGGGCATGTCATCATCATCCCCTGAACTCACACTCTCCATATCACCACTCTCCAAAAGGATCATCGCCTTAGTGTTTGGACATTGCGATGCAATATGCCCATATCCCTAGCACCTGAAACAGTTAATGTCACGTAATCTAGAAGTAGATTTGGTTTCAGTGTTACCTTTCGAATAAGATGCTGGTGCCTTAGCCTTCTCTTCCTCCTTAGCCTTTGGTGATGATTTATTATTCTTCCAATTCGACTTCCATGATGAACTAGAAGTTGAATTATACCTGGAAGAACTTGAAGCTGGATTATACCTTGAAGTACTCTTTGCCTTCAATTGCTTCTCAATATTGATCGCCTTATGCAACAATTCCTCAATATCTACAAAATGCTGTAGATCAACAATATCAGCGATGTCCCTATTCAAGCCAATAATGAACCTAGCCATTGTAGCTTCATCATCCTCTTCTACTTTAGCTCTAATCATGGCTATTTCCATTTCTTTGAAGTAATCCTCTACACTTTTGGACCCTTGTGTCAAGCTTTGCAGTTTCCTATGTAAATCCCTAAAATAATGAGTAAGAATGTACCTCTTCTGCATGATTGTTTTCATCTCATCCCATATGTTGACAAGTCTCTCCCTATATCGTCTTCTACTTCGAACCAGTTGATCCCACCATACACCCGCATAGTCAATGAATTCGACTACTACAAGTTTAATCTTCTTATCCTCTGAATAATTATGCCACTTAAATATGTGATCAACCTTTCGCTCCCACTTCAAGTATAATTCTAGGTCATTCTTCCCTTGAAAGGAAGGTATTTTCATCTTTATACTACCTAAATTACTATCTCTCCTTTGGGTATTATCTCTCCCTATCACAAAATTATACTCTCCCACTTCAGTATCTTCTTCCAATTCCATTCTCACTCCCCTCCTCGGAAGCCTATCAGATCTTCGACCCACTGTAGTGCTACCCATGGGCTCCCTACTTTGCTCCATCCTATCCATCCTTTGATGGACTAGCTCCAACTTAGCCCTCATCATTTTTCTCATCTCACTCAATAGCGCATGAAACATCAACTTATCATCTCCTACTCCCTTCTCCCTATTAGGAGAACTTTGACCAGACATGTTTGTTGCCACAAAGAACATTAGTAATAATAATATAACAAGGCCTCACAATTCACTCCCTCACGTGTTTACACTCAAAGATGAAAATTCACTTGTGTGTAACACAAATTTTGGGACTTCTCACAATATTAATCTCACACTCTACTTTTCCTTTACAAACCCTTGTTCTAGAACTGACTCAGCGAATTTTCTTCAAATAAACCACTAGTATAAATCAGTGTGACAACTTAGAAATTTAACAAGAAGTAAAGACGATAAACTCAATGACCGATATGGAAAATGAATGAATTTGATAGGAAAATAATTCACTGGAACTACTAACAAACAAACTAAAACAATAACGGAAACTCACTCAATATTCAGCAACTTTTTTTTTTAATACGATTTTTTTTTTGAAAAAAAAAACTCTAAACAACCAGGTTTGTTCCCTTGAATCAATCGATCACGCCTGAAATTGCAATTTGGGAGGATAAAACTCGGCCATAATTGATAGAAATATAGATTGGCCAATGGGATGACAAATGTGACAGTAAACAATTAAGTTTGGGAATTGCCCAATGTAAAACAAAAGCAACAGCAGAAAAGTAAACAATGGAATTGGTGAACCAAATTTCTATGAACGGATTTTTTTTTTTTTAACTTCGACAGAAAATTCACACAATAAATTACAAATAAAATATGAATAAAGATAGAAATTACCCAATTCAATGAATTTGGCTCTGATACCAAATGACGCGAACCTTAGATATTGATCTAAGACCTAACAATCAATAGAGGATTCAAAACCCAAGAATTGAAATTGAATCAAGTATTGTGCATAACCCGACCCCAATCGAACCAACCGATTAGAACCTAAGCTATCAAGATTGATTTCTCCAAGTGTTTAAGATGAAGAAACCTAAGGTAATTCTATTGCCAGAACCAAAGGAAGAGAGAATTATCACAAATGATTTTCTTTTAACATCTGATAATGACCTTTCAAATTTCTTACCAAAGGAGTTTATAATAGTCATAAATTATAAGCTAGCGACTTAAATACATCCAGGGCCGGCTTTGAAATGAAAAGACAAAAACGGCATTAAGGTCGTCTATCCATTACTAATGTCCTCTACTTCGTCCCCACTTTGATGTATAATATTCATGAGCTTAGGACTTGTGTTAATGTTGTATCGAATCACCTCTTGCTCCTGAAGTTCCATAATCAATCCTTGCAATGCCTCCTTCATTCGCTTGGTCCGTGATCGTGTCATAGGACCCCCGATACCTTGTAAAGGATCATTGGCTTTGATTAGCTCTTGAATGTTGGATGCATCCTGATCTCTATCAAACATAGACGTAGAATTTTGTAGTAAATTTCCAAAAATATAAAATTTAAAAATATTCTTGCACGTGAGCAAAATAATAAAATAGAGATATTTATAATATAAAATAAAATTAAAACATAATATAATGTAATATATATTCCTAACTTAAAAAAAAATTAAATTGTGATTCTGTCCAGCCCATCCTTCCCTTCCCCCCCCATGCTGATTAGTAGCAGCAGTAGTAAGGTCACATTAGCCGGCTGCCATCCCATCAGCTGCCATTGGTTACGTCATCCATCTCTTCCGTGCTGCCTCGTCCCCTACTTCTCCATTTCCTTCCTTCCTTTCTCCTTCTTCTTCTAGCTGCAGCATCGCCCCATGTCATCGCCTAAATAGAACTCTGCTTTTCTTCCTTTCTTCTTCATTCCTTCTACCTTTTAACCTTCTTCGTCTCGTTTTTTTTTTCCTTTTCTCACCAATCGGATTCCCACTCGCCCCACACGACCTTACCATCTTGAAACCTTTCATTCCCAATCCCTCTTTTCCTTATTCGACGAAGCAAATCATCCAAAGCTCTAAGCGAAAGTTCCAGCAACATCTTGGTTCCGGCGGACTGTGAAGGAAAGTGTCTAGCAATGTCCGACGTCTGAGGAAAAAGGGGAAGTTCTGAAAACCTCCCAAATGCAACAAAGTATGAAGAAATGGAGGAACTTGCTACAGTTTCAACCAAGTATGAACCCACAATGATATCCTTTGCGGTTGAGTCTAACGAATCACACCGTAAAGGAGTTTAAGGGAAGCAAGTGCAAAAGGGAAGGCTTTGGCTGGGAAAAGAGGCTAAGAGACGTCATGGTCACATCTACCACCTCCGATGAAACTCAATTTCTGGTCTCTTTCGTGCTCTTAATCATCCTAAACATAAGTCCAATTTTGGAGGAATTGGCCCTTCTCAAGTCAACTTGCTCCAGGCAGCCTCTTTAGTCCCTAAGGATTCACATGTAAGATAATGGCATGGGAACCGAAGAAGCTGGGAGGGGTATGGACATCAACACATGGTGATTGGGTCTAACCTATGATCAAAGCATCCATCCCAGGTGCGAGGACAGTAGCTATCCACACAATACAAGCACATTGTCGCCTTTGTAGATGAAGAAGGTTACATAATCGGTGGGAGCCACAATGGCCGATGCTTATCTGATGTTCAGATCATGTTGTGATCCACGACGAAACAAACTACTATTCATTGGTGGTCATTCTAGACGCTCTTCGGACAACAACCACAACCACAATAGCAACAACAGCGTACCCAGTGAGAAAAGAAGAGGGGAAATGGGAGGAAGGGAAAGATATATGTATATGTATGTATACAGGTGTATGTTAGATAGCGACAAAGAAGAGGAGAGGAGTTGGGAAAGATGGGGCTTGGTTGCTATCGATATT
The DNA here is from genome assembly GCA_037954665.1 of Laguncularia racemosa. Taxonomy (NCBI): domain Eukaryota; kingdom Viridiplantae; phylum Streptophyta; class Magnoliopsida; order Myrtales; family Combretaceae; genus Laguncularia; species Laguncularia racemosa. The sequence goes on from JBBMOL010000765.1 coordinate 66,307, forward strand.
GGGTGGCTAAGACGAGGGAGGAGAACAGCAACAGTGGCAACATCCACAAGAGCAACAACAGCAATGGTAACGGAACCATGAACAACAACAATTGTAACAGCAATAACAAAAGAGAAAAGGAAAAGGGGATAAGAAAAGGGTGTTTGATGGTTTTTTGGAGAGAGATATTACTTTGCTGACGTCTGTAATTTGTGGGTATATTAATGTAGGGAGGATAGAGGAAGTGGTTTTGCTGTAGGAGCAAATGAAAGAGGAAGCATTAGAGCCAAATGCGTTCACTTGGAATACGATGCTTGCGGAGTATGCTCAGCATGGAGATGGGCAAGCAGCTATGGAAATATTTAATAGGATGAGAAGAAAAGAAAAAGGAAGAGGAAAAAGGAGCCAGCAGGAGAAGAATGAAAGGAATGGGAAATTAGATATAAATGAGGTGGTGTAGGATGTGCGAGTATGTATGTATGTGTTTGTCATGGTGTGTGGTGTTTGCAAGGATGTATGTATGTGTATGTGATGGTATGTGGTGTAAGAAGGTATGTGTATGTGTATTGAAGGGAAAGCCGAGTGTGTAGTGTGTGTGAGTATGTGCGGTATGTGCGTGTGTATGGATGGTGTGTGGTATGTGCGTGTATGTGAATGGCATGTGGTGTGTGAGGGCGTGTGTGTACGTATAGGGAAGGTATGAGGTGTAGAGTATGGTCATGTGTGTGTGTAAATGTGGAAGTTGAGGATGATGTATGCGAGGTATGTATGTACGAATATGGGACGATGTGTGGAGTATGAATATGTATGTATGGTTATGGAAGGCAAATGTGGTGTATGCAAAGTATGTGGGTGTGTGTATTGATGGTGCAAGGTGTAAATGGAGTATGTGAATAGGTGTATGAGAAAATGTATGGTGTCGGTATGTGTAAGTATGGATATAGGAGGTGTGTAATATATGTAGAGTAAATAGATAAGAATATATGTATGTTGGTGTACATGTGGTGTGTGCAGAAGGTTGGTGTATGTATGGTAATAGAAGCGATGATTCGTTGGAAGATATTAAAGACAACTGGATAAATGAAAGGTTTAAAGATGCTTCATGGACGAGAGGAGCGTCTATGATGGTGTAACTGGTGAAGGGAATGATTCAAGCAATATCCAAAATGATGGTTTGGGAGATATTTGGGATGAAATGGATTTCATAATGGAATACTCAAAGGATATTGAGGAAGATCATTCTTGGCCAAATACCCTAATGCAAGATCTTTAGTTGTCCTTTCCAAGGATATCTTGCATATGTGGAAGAAGGAATTCCAAATTTGGCAAGTCAAAGACATTCCATTGCATGACTTCTTGATAGGAATAAAAATCCGACAAGACCTATCATTAGGGCAAGAACTGAAGGATTTCAAATCTTGGCGTTGAGGGCCCATTTTGAGCAGATTGACCCCGGAATTATTTATATATTAACCTCTTTTCTATTATTGTTGTATTGTGTATTCCAACAGGCACACTTATCATATTCTATAGGGCAATGGACAAACTCCCTCAGACTTAGCTTGTAGGTTATCCATGGACCGACCAGAACCGGCGATGAGCTGGGCCGATGGATCCTATAGAAGACCGGCATCTTGAAGACCATTTCTTTATATATTTATTCTTTTATGAACTATTTTGGTTGTATTTTGGTTTTGGGACACTTTTATTTCCATGTAATTGATCCACGCAAAAAGAGATATAAAATGAGCGTGAATAAATACCGGCAAGTGTACCGGATCGGATCAAGTAATATAGTGAGAGAAGAGTGTCGAACCACGAAGATTGATTAAGTAATAGACCTTTATCAATTTCTACTATTATTTAGGCAATGATGTTTGATGAGAATTGAAAGAATTATGCTAAATGCTCAAAAAGAGGATTATGTTTAAAAAATGATAAATTGATGGTGGGAAATAGAATCCACCCTAATTCTACTAATCATATTGCCTTCATGTTATAATAACTCATAGCTATATGGATTTTCACAAGAAATTAACAAAACCTTAATCCTTTATCAAGTGTTAAAGTAATGTTACCTCAATTTAATTTAATAGCTCCCACTAATTCAAATCAAATGAGGATTTTAATTCACAATTATAAATTTCCCAATTATATGATTGCCTAATAACTTTAAAATAATTTCTCCTAATCCCATAGTGAAAAATTTAATAAAAATATTGCATGAAACACTTAAGTCAATTTCTAATAAAATTCAATAACGCTGCTTCCACATGAATTATTAAATCTTACTTAGGAATTCTTGATAAAACCTAAATTTCTCTTTCGAGTCATTTACATTTCTATGCATTGATTTCAATTACAAAATAAAATTCATAGCAGGACTTCTTATATGAAAATTCCGCATATCTACATTTCCTATAACATGAATACAATGATCATTTTAGTTTGAATTATGGCTTCATCATGTTTCCCACAAGGATGATTTAGAACATTATAGTATGAATATAAAAACAATTGAAATAAATAGATGTAATGGAATTCATATTGAACAACAAGAATAAACTAATAAATGGCATAAAAGAAAATAAAGTAAATGAAACAATAGCTATAATCTTCAAGAACTTCAATCTTCCAAAATGATTTCTCGAATTCTTCAATTGAAAGCAAACTTCAGCAAAATAACTTTCTTTCTTCAAACTAAAAATTGGAATAACATGAAATGTAAAGGAATTAAAGAAAATATAAAATCCTAAAGTTTCTAAGGGAATTCTAATAATTTCAAAGAAAGACAAATGATGCTAAACAAAGAATCAAAACAAAAGAATTCTAAAACAAAAGGGGATTCTAAACAAAAGGGCATTCTAAACAAAAGGAGATTCTAAACAAAAGGGGATGCTCCCAAGGTTCACACAAGGGGCCTATTTATAGATCCAAAGAGGAGGGGGATAAGGTTGATCTGATGAGGATTTGAGTCAGCAAATTAAATAAGATACGATTTTGGAGAGATTTTCGCAATGGATATCCGGGGAGTAATGAAGGCCAGTTCAAGGCCGGCTCAAAGCCGGAGGCCTTGAATGTAGGCCGGCTTTAAGGCCGACGGCTTTAATGCTTTTTAAGGCCGGTTTAATATAGGCCGGTTTAATATAGGCCGGCTCAAAGCCGGCGGCCTTGAATGTAGGCCGGCCCAAGGCCGGTGGCCTTTATTGCAATCCTCCGCTCGCTTCTTCAATTTTGTGAAAAACTCCTCCAATTAAATTGTAATTTACTTTTGGGTCCTCAAAACCTGCATTTTCACAATAAACACCATTAAGTATCATTTCTTTATATTTTCTTATAATATTGAAATAAATTTAATATAAGTCCAAAAGAAAATATAAGTATAATGTGATCTTATCAACATCCCCACACTTGAACGCTTGCTTGTCCTTAAGCAAAATAATTGATTTAAACAAGAGAAATCCATCATTGAACTTCTGGTGCCCATTGTTCTGACCATACTGAAATTTGTAACTAGTATATCTAGTTGAAATTTAGTAGTTAATCTAAATACAACAGATTTTTAATCCCAGTGTTTAACAATAGAAAACAATATTTAGTCCATAAGGAAAAACATTCATTTAAACTTCATTGGTTATTAGCAAGTATCATCTCCCTCAATTTTACTTCTCTAAACAAGATAACAAGGAGTGAAAGCATATGGTATCCATTTTTTTCCTAGAATTTCTCCCTTTTTTTTTTTTGCCTTAATTGACAGCGGAGTGAGACTTCACTCTTCTGAAGGACCAAAGCTCGCCCATGTCAACCTGGTTTTCATTAAGGTACTAAATTTTTGCCTTTCCGCCCTTCTCGTTATTGTGAGTTCATTGAGTCGGCACATACTGGGCTAATCGCCTAAGTGACCAGGTTTTAAAGGGACCCCTACGAACTCTTCCTCACACTAACATTTAAGATTGGATACTCTTAACTCACTTTCCTGAGTTATTGGAGTAAAGGCTCTTTTTTTTTTTTTTAAGGGATCACTAAGTAAAATATTTCATTTACCTCTTTCACTAGGTGTTAAGGTATTCTCAAAGAAATTTCAAGAGAGATTTATCCCAACCAATTTTTCCTTGAAGTAAACTTGCTTGTTTTTTTCAACTTAAGGACTCAATCTCGAGTTCAAAGGCAAAACATAGGGTAAACCCCGTTCTCTAGAGATTTTACTATTAAATTTTAACTATGTAAACTAGTCACAATAGTTGGCGAGTAGGGCACCAATCTAAGTCAATTTCAGGATTTCAATTTAAGGACATAAATAAAGCATGGGATTTGTAAGCTCATGATGTGTGCAATCATTATACTTCTACATTTATAATCCCTTCCCCACACTTAAATTGGACAATGTCCTCATTGTTCCTAATATATCACAAAATTAAGGAAAAGAATGTCAATGCAGAAATTGAAATACTGGTACTTCCCTGGTGTAAAATTGTTCATCAGGAAGAAAATTCCTCCCAAAATGTCTGTCATCCTTGGAGTGTCTTGAATGCACCGGCGGCTCTTATCCAGCCTTGAATTAGTTTCTTCTCTTTTTTTTTTTTTTTTTTTGTAACGAAATTAAAACACTAGTGTATATACTTATTGAGCATGGGCTGCCTCCCATGAAGCGCTTAGTTTATAGTCGCTAGCCCGACTTTTCCAGTTCAAGTTCTTGAATCTCCTAAATCCACAGTTGTGGCATTTCTATCAACATGTTCCCCTTCATGGTAATGTTTGAGAAGATAACTGTTTACCTTGAAAATACGGTTGTCTTCTGCCTTCAACTCAACTGCACCATAAGGAAACACATTAACAATTTCAAATGGTCCAGACCATCGTGATTTCAACTTACCTGGGAATAGCTTGAATCGAGAGTTGTACAATAAGACTCTTTGACCAGGCAAGAACTCTCGCTGTAAGATGTTCTTATCATGCCATCGCTTTGCTCTCTCCTTGTAAATTCTCGCATTTTCATATGCTTCCTCTCTCATCTCGGCCATTTGATTCAATTGGAGCAACCTCTTTTCACCTGCAGCTTGCAACTCAAAGTTAAGGTATTTTATGGCCCAGTATGCCTTGTGCTCAAGCTCTACGGGTAGGTGACATGATTTACCAAAAACAATCTTGTAGGGGGACATTCCAATAGGTGTTTTAAAAGCTGTTCTATAAGCCCACAATGCATCATCAAGTTTTAAAGACCAATCCTTTCGGGATGCATTGACAGTTTTCTCTAAGATTCGCTTAATTTCCCTATTGGATACCTCAACCTGTCCACACGTTTGTGGATGATAAGGGGTGGCAATTTTGTGAGTAACTCCATATTTTAATAATAATTTCTCAAATTGCCTGTTACAAAAATGTGTTCCCCCATCACTTATTATAGCTCTAGGTACCCCAAATCTTGAAAATATATTCTTTTTCAAAAATTTAATGACAACCCTGCTGTCATTAGTTTGTAGAGCAACTGCCTCTACCCATTTCGAAACATAATCAACAGCTAAAAGAATATATTTGTTTGAAAAAGATGAGAAAAAAGGACCCATAAAGTCGATTCCCCAAACATCAAAAAGTTCAATTACAAGTATATTATTTTGTGGTAATTCATGTCTTCTTGAAATATTGCCAGTCCCCGGCAACGGCGCCAAAAACTTGATCCACGCAAAAAGAGATATAAAATGAGCGTGAATAAATACCGGCAAGTGTACCGGATCGGATCAAGTAATATAGTGAGAGAAGAGTGTCGAACCACGAAGATTGATTAAGTAATAGACCTTTATCAATTTCTACTATTATTTAGGCAATGATGTTTGATGAGAATTGAATGAATTATGCTAAATGCTCAAAAAGAGGATTATGTTTAAAAAATGATAAATTGATGGTGGGAAATAGAATCCACCCTAATTCTACTAATCATATTGCCTTCATGTTATAATAACTCATAGTTATATGGATTTTCACAAGAAATTAACAAAACCTTAATCCTTTATCAAGTGTTAAAGTAATGTTACCTCAATTTAATTTAATACCTCCCGCTAATTCAAATCAAATGAGGATTCTAATTTCACAATTATAAATTTTCCAATTATATGATTGCCTAATAACTTTAAAATAATTTCTCCTAATCCCATAGTGAAAAATTCAATAAAAATATTGCATGAAGCACTTAAGTCAATTTCTAATAAAATTCAATAACGCTGCTTCCACATGAATTATTAAATCTTACTTAGGAATTCCTGATAAAACCTAAATTTCTCTTTCGAGTCATTTACATTTCTATGCATTGATTTCAATTACAAAATACAATTCATAGCAGGACTTCTTATATGAAAATTCCGCATATCTACATTTTCCTATAACATGAATACAATGATCATTTTAGTTTGAATTATGGCTTCATCATGTTTCCCACAAGGATGATTTAGAACATTATAGTATGAATATAAAAACAATTGAAATAAAGATGTAATGGAATTCATATTGAACAACAAGAATAAACTAATAAATGGCATAAAAGAAAATAAAGTAAATGAAACAATAGCTATAATCTTCAAGAACTTCAATCTTCCAAAATGATTTCTCGAATTCTTCAATTGAAAGCAACTTCAGCAAAATAACTTTCTTTCTTCAAACTAAAAATTGGAATAACATGAAATGTAAAGGAATTAAAGAAAATATAAAATCCTAAAGTTTCTAAGGGAATTCTAATAATTTCAAAGAAAGACAAATGATGCTAAACAAAGAATCAAAAACAAAAGAATTCTAAAACAAAAGGGGATTCTAAACAAAAGGGGATGCTCCTAAGGTTCACACAAGGGGCCTATTTATAGATCCAAAGAGGAGGGGGATAAGGTTGATCTGATGAGGATTTGAGTCAGCAAATTAAATAAGATACGATTTTGGAGAGATTTCTGCAATGGATATCCCGGGAGTAATGAAGGTCGGCTCAAGGCC